>JAXIVJ010004399.1:0-5000 GCA_036785665.1 Chirona hameri | reverse complement strand
GTAGACATAGGTATAGGTATAGATGTGTAGACATAGGTATAGGTATAGATGTGTAGACATAGGTATAGGTATAGATGTGTAGACATAGGTATAGGTATAGATGTGTAGACATAGGTATAGGTATAGATGTGTAGACATAGGTATAGGTATAGATGTGTAGACATAGGTATAGGTATAGATGTGTAGACATAGGTATAGGTATAGATGTGTAGACATAGGTATAGGTATAGATGTGTAGACATAGGTATAGGTATAGATGTGTAGACATAGGTATAGGTATAGATGTGTAGACATAGGTATAGGTATAGATGTGTAGACATAGGTATAGGTATAGATGTGTAGACATAGGTATAGGTATAGATGTGTAGACATAGGTATAGGTATAGATGTATAGACATAGGTATAGGTATAGATGTATAGACATAGGTATAGGTATAGATGTATAGGTATAGGTATAGGTATAGGTATAGGTATAGGTATAGGTATAGGTATAGGTATAGGTATAGGTATAGGTATAGATAGGTATAGGTATAGGTATAGGTATAGGTATAGGTATAGGTATAGGTATAGGTATAGGTATAGGTATAGAGATAGATAGAGATAGGTATAGGTATAGGTATAGAGATAGATAGAGATAGGTATAGGTATAGAGATAGATAGAGATAGGTATAGGTATAGAGATAGATAGAGATAGGTATAGGTATAGAGATAGATAGAGATAGGTATAGGTATAGAGATAGATAGAGATAGGTATAGGTATAGAGATAGATAGAGATAGGTATAGGTATAGAGATAGATAGAGATAGGCATAGGTATAGAGATAGATAGAGATAGGCATAGGTATAGAGATAGGTATAGGTATAGAGATAGATAGAGAGATAGGTATAGGTATAGAGATAGATAGAGAGATAGGTATAGGTATAGAGATAGATAGAGAGATAGGTATAGGTATAGAGATAGATAGAGATAGGTATAGGTATAGAGATAGATAGAGATAGGTATAGGTATAGAGATAGATAGAGATAGGTATAGGTATAGAGATAGATAGAGATAGGTATAGGTATAGAGATAGATAGAGATAGGTATAGGTATAGAGATAGATAGAGATAGGTATAGGTATAGAGATAGATAGAGATAGGTATAGGTATAGAGATAGATAGAGATAGGTATAGGTATAGAGATAGATAGAGATAGGTATAGGTATAGAGATAGATAGAGATAGGTATAGGTATAGAGATAGATAGAGATAGGTATAGGTATAGAGATAGATAGAGATAGGTATAGGTATAGAGATAGATAGAGATAGGTATAGGTATAGAGATAGATAGAGATAGGTATAGGTATAGAGATAGATAGAGATAGGTATAGGTATAGAGATAGATAGAGATAGGTATAGGTATAGAGATAGATAGAGATAGGTATAGGTATAGAGATAGATAGAGATAGGTATAGGTATAGAGATAGATAGAGATAGGTATAGGTATAGAGATAGATAGAGATAGGTATAGGTATAGAGATAGATAGAGATAGGTATAGGTATAGAGATAGATAGAGATAGGTATAGGTATAGAGATAGATAGAGATAGGTATAGGTATAGAGATAGATAGAGATAGGTATAGGTATAGAGATAGATAGAGATAGGTATAGGTATAGAGATAGATAGAGATAGGTATAGGTATAGAGATAGATAGAGATAGGTATAGGTATAGAGATAGATAGAGATAGGTATAGGTATAGAGATAGATAGAGATAGGTATAGGTATAGAGATAGATAGAGATAGGTATAGGTATAGAGATAGATAGAGATAGGTATAGGTATAGAGATAGATAGAGATAGGTATAGGTATAGAGATAGATAGAGATAGGTATAGATGTATAGAGATAGATAGAGATAGGTATAGATGTATAGAGATAGATAGAGATAGGTATAGATGTATAGAGATAGATAGAGATAGGTATAGATGTATAGAGATAGATAGAGATAGGTATAGATGTATAGAGATAGATAGAGATAGGTATAGATGTATAGAGATAGATAGAGATAGGTATAGATGTATAGAGATAGATAGAGATAGGTATAGATGTATAGAGATAGATAGAGATAGGTATAGATGTATAGAGATAGATAGAGATAGGTATAGATGTATAGAGATAGATAGAGATAGGTATAGATGTATAGATATAGATAGAGATAGGTATAGATGTATAGAGATAGATAGAGATAGGTATAGATGTATAGAGATAGATAGAGATAGGTATAGATGTATAGAGATAGATAGAGATAGGTATAGATGTATAGAGATAGATAGAGATAGGTATAGATGTATAGAGATAGATAGAGATAGGTATAGATGTATAGAGATAGATAGAGATAGGTATAGATGTATAGAGATAGATAGAGATAGGTATAGATGTATAGAGATAGATAGAGATAGGTATAGATGTATAGAGATAGATAGAGATAGGTATAGATGTATAGAGATAGATAGAGATAGGTATAGATGTATAGAGATAGATAGAGATAGGTATAGATGTATAGAGATAGATAGAGATAGGTATAGATGTATAGAGATAGATAGAGATAGGTATAGAGATAGGTATAGAGATAGATAGAGATAGGTATAGAGATAGGTATAGAGATAGATAGAGATAGGTATAGAGATAGGTATAGAGATAGATAGAGATAGGTATAGATGTATAGAGATAGATAGAGATAGGTATAGAGATAGGTATAGAGATAGATAGAGATAGGTATAGAGATAGGTATAGAGATAGATAGAGATAGGTATAGAGATAGGTATAGAGATAGATAGAGATAGGTATAGAGATAGGTATAGAGATAGATAGAGATAGGTATAGAGATAGGTATAGAGATAGATAGAGATAGGTATAGAGATAGGTATAGAGATAGATAGAGATAGGTATAGAGATAGGTATAGAGATAGATAGAGATAGGTATAGAGATAGGTATAGAGATAGATAGAGATAGGTATAGAGATAGGTATAGAGATGTATAGAGATAGGTATAGAGATAGGTATAGAGATGTATAGAGATAGGTATAGAGATAGGTATAGAGATGTATAGAGATAGGTATAGAGATAGGTATAGAGATGTATAGAGATAGGTATAGAGATAGGTATAGAGATGTATAGAGATAGGTATAGAGATAGGTATAGAGATGTATAGAGATGTATAGAGATAGATAGAGATAGGTATAGAGATGTATAGAGATAGATAGAGATAGGTATAGAGATGTATAGAGATAGATAGAGATAGGTATAGAGATGTATAGAGATAGATAGAGATAGGTATAGAGATGTATAGAGATAGATAGAGATAGGTATAGAGATGTATAGAGATAGATAGAGATAGGTATAGAGATGTATAGAGATAGGTATAGAGATGTATAGAGATAGATAGAGATAGGTATAGAGATGTATAGAGATAGATAGAGATAGGTATAGAGATGTATAGAGATAGATAGAGATAGGTATAGAGATGTATAGAGATAGATAGAGATAGGTATAGAGATGTATAGAGATAGATAGAGATAGGTATAGAGATGTATAGAGATAGATAGAGATAGGTATAGAGATGTATAGAGATAGATAGAGATAGGTATAGAGATGTATAGAGATAGATAGAGATAGGTATAGAGATGTATAGAGATAGATAGAGATAGGTATAGAGATGTATAGAGATAGATAGAGATAGGTATAGAGATGTATAGAGATAGGATAGAGATAGGTATAGAGATGTATAGAGATAGGGATAGAGATAGGTATAGAGATGTATAGAGATAGGGATAGAGATAGGTATAGAGATGTATAGAGATAGGGATAGAGATAGGTATAGAGATGTATAGAGATAGGGATAGAGATAGGTATAGAGATGTATAGAGATAGGGATAGAGATAGGTATAGAGATGTATAGAGATAGGGATAGAGATAGGTATAGAGATGTATAGAGATAGGGATAGAGATAGGTATAGAGATGTATAGAGATAGGTATAGAGATGTATAGAGATAGATAGAGATAGATAGAGATAGGTATAGAGATAGATAGAGATAGATAGAGATAGGTATAGAGATGTATAGAGATAGGTATAGAGATAGGTATAGAGATAGGTATAGAGATAGGTATAGAGATGTATAGAGATAGTATAGAGATAGGTATAGAGATGTATAGAGCTAGGTATAGAGATAGGTATAGAGATAGGTATAGAGATAGGTATAGAGATAGGTATAGAGATAGGTATAGAGATAGGTATAGAGATAGGTATAGAGATAGGTATAGAGATAGGTATAGAGATAGGTATAGAGCTAGGTATAGAGATAGGTATAGAGATAGGTATAGAGATAGGTATAGAGATAGGTATAGAGATAGGTATAGAGATAGGTATAGAGATAGGTATAGAGATAGGTATAGAGATAGGTATAGAGATAGGTATAGAGATAGGTATAGAGATAGGTATAGAGATAGGTATAGAGATAGGTATAGAGATAGGTATAGAGATAGGTATAGAGATAGGTATAGAGATAGGTATAGAGATAGGTATAGAGATAGGTATAGAGATAGGTATAGAGATAGGTATAGAGATAGGTATAGAGATAGGTATAGAGATAGGTATAGAGATAGGTATAGAGATAGGTATAGAGATAGGTATAGAGATAGGTATAGAGATAGGTATAGAGATAGGTATAGAGATAGGTATAGAGATAGGTATAGAGATAGGTATAGAGATAGGTATAGAGATAGGTATAGAGATAGGTATAGAGATAGGTATAGAGATAGGTATAGAGATAGGTATAGAGATAGGTATAGAGATAGGTATAGAGATAGGTATAGAGATAGGTATAGAGATAGGTATAGAGATAGGTATAGAGATAGGTATAGAGATAGGTATAGAGATAGGTATAGAGATAGGTATAGAGATAGGTATAGAGATAGGTATAGAGATAGGTATAGAGATAGGTATAGAGATAGGTATAGAGATAG
>JAXIVJ010004398.1:0-83449 GCA_036785665.1 Chirona hameri | reverse complement strand
CCGCACCCTGGATTCAAAGCAATCCTAGGACCCTGGGCTGACACCCACAAAGAGCCAGGCTAACTCACTTCCATTTTTCGCCCTCTTATGGCAAATTACTCAAAAAATAAGGTTTTTCTCATGCCTCGGTGACTAACAACATTTATTCAAATCGGCACTCTGGCACATTTTGTAAACATACAACACATTTTGTCAACACGCACCATATTGTGTCAACACACAGCACATTTTGTCAACACAACACATTTTGTGATCGTTAAAATTAGTGCTACACACACTAGCGGATCTATGGGGGGTGGGGGTGGGGGTGGGGGGTGGGGGGTGGGGGTGGGGGGGTGGGGGGGTGGGGGGGTGGGGGTGGGGGTGGGGGTGGGGGGGTGGGGGTGGGGGTGGGGGTGGGGGTGGGGGTGGGGGTGGGGGGTGGGGGTGGGGGGGTGGGGGTGGGGGTGGGGGTGGGGGTGGGGGTGGGGGGTGGGGGTGGGGGGTGGGGGGTGGGGGTGGGGGTGGGGGTGGTGGTGGTGGTGGTGGTGGTGGTGGTGGTGGTGGTGGTGGTGGTGGTGGTGGTGGTGGTGGTGGTGGTGGTGGTGGTGGTGGTGGTGGTGGTGGTGGTGGTGGTGGTGGTGGTGGTGGTGGTGGTGGTGGTGGTGGTGGTGGTGGTGGTGGTGGTGGTGGTGGTGGTGGTGGTGGTGGTGGTGGTGGTGGTGGTGGTGGTGGTGGTGGGGAGGGGGGGGGGGGTAGCGGCCATGCCCCCACCCTAAAAAAAACGCCTGAAATCGGCACAAAATTTAGACATTTCCTGATATAGAAGACAATCTAAGAAACGTTTACCAAGGAAAGTTTGTTTTAAATCAGCTATCAATGCATATTGCATAAGCAAGTGATATCCGATGAGTTTTCTGAATTGTGTGACAATATTTGGAATTGCCCCCCCCCCCCAAACAAACAAACAAAAAACACTCGTGTCCCCCCCCCCCCCCCGCTAACCACCGTTCTGGATTCGCCAATGGCTACACATAAAGATGATGGGGTCTGAATAATTGTACTCCAGAACCATGTGACATTGCATCATCTACTGATATTTGTTGTACCTGTTGTTACAAGGATGCAAGAATAAGAATGCAAGAATATGTTTGAAATTGGATGCAAGAATATGTTTACACATTCAATGGTGACATCACTTGGCACTAGCGGATCCAGGGGGGCCATGGCGGCCATGGCCCCCCAAACCGCCTGAAATCGGCACAAATTGACACATTTTTTATAGAAGACAATCTAAGCAACTTTTACTAAGGGAAATTTGTTTTAAATCAGCTATCAATGCCTAAGCAAGCGAAATCCGATAAGTTTTCAAAATTATATGATATTTTGGGAATTTGCCCCCAAACCACCTGTGCCCCCCCCCCCCCCCCCCCCAACCACCGTTCTGGATACGCCAATGTCACTTGCTGCTTTCCTGGGTGCTGCAAATTGGTTTTGGACAATTTATGTTTTGCCTATTTGATGTAATGGAATCAAGGCATCATTAAATATTCCACAAATAATATAGAAAACACCTGAATTATGTTTTGTTCTGGACAAATGAGAGCAATGCTAGCATTACCTTCTAGGATCTTGGATCCCTAGGACCTGGATGCCTAGAATCTTGACACGGCTGGACCAATGAGATGTACAGGGACGCGCAGTTGCTATGGTACACACTCTTCTGGCTTATCTTCTCCTCTAGCATATGATTGTCTGCGAATTAAGAAACAACAATAAATGCATTAAACTGCATTACTGAGAGCTTCAAAATGATATATTGATGCGCTCACCATATCTATTGGCTGATTTTAAGAAAAAATACATTTTTAGCTCCTTGCGGAGGAATTTTTTTCTTCTTAAAATCAGCCAGTATAAAGGACAGGGGTTTGTTTGTTTGTATAAAGGACATTTTCACCAGATCCACCACTCTTGTCTCAAATGCAAAGGCCTATGTCACATTTCTGTTCTTTGACTTCTACAAGGTCAACTCAGGTGACCCCCAGGCAGGGGCGTAGGAACTATGTTCAAGTTGGGGAGGCAGGAGGCATTCTGAAGTCGATGCTTTCCATGCAACGCCCATAGGCGTAGTGTTAAAATAAAAAATGTTGGGGGGCGGCTGCCCCCCTGACCCCCCCCCCTGCTCCTACGCCTATGCCCCCAGGTCACGTATGGTTTTTCTTCGATAACTCTTTACCAAATCAAGATAAAGCAATGTTTTTTTCTTCTCTCCATTGCATTCGGCTTGTCGAGACAAATAAACTGATGAAAGAGTTGACCCGATCCCAGGTCAGGCCAATTTTTGGATATGACCAAACTAGGTCACCCAATATACGACTCGATGCGACTTGACGAGACAAACACAGTGGTGATATATGTTTTACTCTATCGTGCTTCTGTCAAAAGTTATTCCTTAAAAACAATTCGGCAATTTTTAGAATGTTTCAAATTTAATGGCTTCTGCTGACCTAACTATTGATCTTAGGTCAAATGTGATGCAACCTTAGCTACAGTAAATTCAATTATCTTTCAAACACTTCTTCCGCGCGCTAGCTCTTTTAGTTATCGAGATATAGACAATTTTATCAAGGACACTCATATATAGCCGAAATGCTATATAACGCCGTTTTCTGCTTGTCGCTATATGACGTTGCGTTGTTTTGGAGATCGTAGGGGGGGGGGGGGGGAATCACCCCCTCCCCCTCCGGCAGTTCGTGGTTGGCGCGAACCCCCGTCAGTGCGCGTGTTAACCCTCGCCCTACGGGGGGGGGGGGGTCCTAAAACGACCCCCCTGAGGTTTTTCTTGCAAAACTTAAAAAAAAAATGCAGCGAATCTTCCTGAATTTTTTAGTAGCTGAGTTTACAACAATTATACGTATGCTGTAAAATTTTCATTGAAATTGGTGGAGTAATTTGGGAGATAATGATGTTTTGATGACGTCATGTTGGTGGAAAAACGATAAATGTTTGAAAAATCTTAGAAAACAGAGTTTTAAAGCAAATTGCTAACGTAATTCAGAAAAAAAAATATAAAATGTAATTTTCTTTAAAATGTCAATCTCAGATTTGCGCAATTTTGAGGGGTTTGACTCCTAAAATGAACAAAAAACTGTTTTGTTTTTAAATCACCACAAAAACAAAATTTTCAAAGATGTTAAAAAAAAAACTGAATGTATGCGAGAGGACTGAGTATGGACAATACCCAAACCAAATTTCAAAGCAACATCTCTATGCTAGACTGAGTGATGGCTCCTTAAGTGTAAGAAACTCATGACGACATTTTTTTTTTACTTTTTGTGCCAGATACGAACAAATAATTACCTTTTCTGTATTTGAGACAAAATTGGTCTAGGACAGTTTACCATGGGCTGGGCTGGCCCTATGGACAATGGGCTGGGCCTGGGGCGGGCCTCAACTATAAGGAAATCACTGGGCTCTGGATGGGTCTGGGCCTGACAATTTTGAAGTAATGCGCGCGTCGCACAAGCTCAGGTCAGAGTTCAAAAAAATATTTTAACCACCAGTTCACCTACACAGCAACACACTGTAGCTGTGGCTGTGGCTTTTTTTTTGGTTAGCATAGTTGGTTCATTGTTTCACATTTATAGTATACAAGTAAATATACTAGGATACTTATTGCAAATTTTGTTAAAATAATGATGTGCTTAATCTGAACGGGCCGGAGTTGTTATAGAGTTCAGTGGCCGGACCGGGCCTGGGCCTCAATATTATGAACTTGACCGGGCCTGGTCCGGGCCTGGGCTTGGTGTTCATGGGCCTGGGCCGGGCCTGGCTAGGGGTTGGTGGGCCCGTTACGAACACTTGTCTAGGAACATGCCTTTTTATTTACATTTACCAATTTTTAATTTCGAGGTTTTCTGACATAGCAAAATCGCTGTTCTGGACGTGGTCGATCGAGGTCATTCACTTGACCTGGAAGGTTATTCGTTGACCCGAAACCTAAAAATTGCTTTCCGTGAGATTCCAAACATGACTAGCAACATGTTGGTTCTTACAGCGTTGTTCTATGTTGCTTGGTTTGGAAGTTAACAAGGGGTTCTTTTTAGGACCCTCCCCCGTAGGTCGAAGGTGGAAAAAGCTCCCGTAGGGCGAGGGTTAATGGACCTTAATTCGGCTACAGTTAACTAACAAACAAAATAACTAATTAACTAACTAGCTTATATATAAGTATAGACAAGCCTTTTCTCTGACAAATGCGTGTGTTCTAAATGCGTTGGTTTGCCAGCATTTGCTGGAGTACGACCGTATACCGATAATTTCATAAAAACATACCTGAAACATTGACCATAACACTGTAAAACACAGCATAACACGGTTGAAGCCAAGTATGGTACTCGTACCAAATGTATGCTAAGTGCATGATTTTGCCATGGTCACTTGGTGCGAGCCCGGCACATCACCTAACCAGCTACCTAAGGTTCGGGAGTAAGTCGAGCCCGCTGGTTCTGGATTCAGGCACGTTGTTCGTTCCGCTTCTCCGGTTCCGCTTCTCCGACTTTGTGTGACCCTAGTACCAGTGTCACATCTTCTTCATGTTGACCAGCTATTCTCTAGTTTTTTTTTGCTTGTTAGGCGACCCATTTCCTTATATGATATTGATACTCATTTCCTTACATATATGACATACTATTGGCAATAAGCAGCATTGGGTACGGAAAAGAGCGGCACACGTTGCTTCTCTTCAGTCTTCATTTTTGCCATAGGATTGCCAAAAAGTTCGCCCTCCCCCCCCCCCACAACTTCAAAGTAGTTCCCACGCCCCTGCCACGCCATGGTGGCCAAATTCAAATATTTAGGGGAACGGAGGGATGACAAAGTTGTTTGTTTTATCAAAAATGATAGGACGGAGGAGGTCTCCGGGTCTAAAAACATGAAAATAAGGTAAGAATTTCCATGTTTTGAGCTGGACACCTCTCATTCCATGATAAGTAGCTGGCAACATGCCATAATTTTGTCATCCCCCTCCCCTCCCCAACTCACTGAATTTGGCAACTATGCTCCACCAACTTCAATTTACTATTATGCTTACACTGACACTTTCCGACAGTCTTCTTAATAGTTTTCCCATGTCAATGTCAAGTTTTTTGGCTCAATATCAATGTCCAGCCACACACACACACACGACACCGCGTCACCTAGAAACAATCTACTAAGCGCCTTGGTCAACACCTGCAAACGCAAGGCCGTGTAAGATAGGTAGAGTCATCCGGGTATTTTACCGCCCTAATCGCTCAAATATTACCGTGACGTCACTGATGTTCTCGTCCGACTCGGCTGTCGCCGCACGCGTCTTGGAGCGGTGCAAATATTTCGAACGGGATACGGATAGTTGCGCCTAAGTTAAGGACCTATTTAATATTACTTTTACCGCGGACAATCATCCCTCCCTTAATTCATGATGAGGGGAGAGACGGCCATACGCTACCCCGGTCCGGCTGAGAGAGGAGACGGCCATACGCTGTCCTAGTCTGGCTGAGGGGCGAGCCGGCCATACGCTGCCCCGGTCTGGCTGAGGTGTAATATACGCTGCCCCGGCCCCGGTGTAATGTTGCAAATGTCATTCTTCATTTTGTTAATGTTCAAGATATGCTTTTAAAAAAACTTTAAAAATCAAAATATTCAAAAGCATAGACTTGCAACCTAACTACCTAACTTACTTATCTAACGGCGACGACTTAAAATTGCCGCTCGTAACGGTTGTAAAAAAAAACAGCAACAGCAAAACGCTCGAAAGCGCAGCTGCGGTGACAGGGCCGGCCACGACTGGACCAGAGCACCAGTGACGTCATCGCTAATGCCCTAGCCGCTCGGCAGCCGATACATGGGGAATCCGGGATGACACCCCTTTGTGCAAACGTACTTGAATCGCGTCGTTACTGGCACGAACAGCGTCATAATTGTCGCTGTCTCACCGACATGACACCGACGCGGATGAGGCTAGTCATGGGGCAGCCGCGATGTAGCCGTGTTTTCTTCAACTGTAAATCTTGGCTTGGGGAACGCTGCCACTAAATCAAAACACACTATTTTTGACAGTGTGTTTTATGATGTGTGTGTGACATGATGTTTTACGCTGATATTCTAATGCTGATCCAAATTGAAGATGACTGAGATGCTGTCATGTTTGTGCGCCCTTGATATCTTTAGTTTGAGATGCGTAGTTATCTTCAGCAGCATTTTGCTAACTCACGTTACAGCGGTACACAATCAACTGATACCGACGTGCGTTGGCGCGTCGGAACATTTTTTCACCTCTGAGCTAAAGCAAAGCTAGACGATGATTTGTTACCGATTGCGGGTCAATAAACATGCTCAGTAATTCTACTTATTTAAGTGGAACATGCAATAATCTTCGCTTATGACAATGCTATGTTTATTGTATTGTAGGCCGTACATTCCAGAATATTCTCATATTTTTCAGGGCATTGATTTCCATGTGTACCATATTCCAAATAGCAGCTTGAAATATGTCCATGCATCATGGTTAAAGGCAAGTATTTATATGTTTTGAACCTTCGGTTGACTTTCGCATTTTTGAACTGTCACGATTTTGCAGTACAGACCATTTTTTCAACAAAGTTCATGATTTTGTTGTGTGTAATATATTTGATGTGGCTATTCGTGTAATTCGTGTCATGTGCGCAAAATGTAAGAATGATCAGACATTTGTGATGCAGAACGTAATAAAATTGAAATCAATGGAATCAGATTCGGAATCAAGCTTTATAGGTGCCATGGGATCGGTTTCGGAATCGATTCCTCTAGTAAAATATATATTGGAATCGGAATTAGACCCAGCTGGCTTGGTATGAAATCAGAATCGATTCCGCTGAAGCGGAATCAGCACAAGTCACGAAAGTCACAAAGTCACAAGTCACAAGTGACAGCTTTGTTTTATTTTTACTCTATTTTATGTGTTTCGCAATTGACAATATTACGATAAATCCTGTGATATAACATTTCATTGTATGGGTCAAATATTATTTAAGTGGAACCACACGGTAACGTAACCATCCTACCTGGTAACCTGCCGTCAGGCGCAACTTAAGCACAGACCTTTTGGTCGTACCGTGAATCTGTAGTTTGGTTTCTGACCGCCGTGTGGCGCTGTGTGTCTCTGCGGCAGGTTTGCTGAGAAGCAGGGTCTGCCGCACCTGCAGCACGTGACGTTGCCGCGGTTGGGCGCGGCTCATGCCGTGTTGGAGCGGCTCGGGCCGGCGGCTCACAACAAGGAGGCGCACTGCAATGGCAACGGTAGGCGGCGATGGTGGAAGGTATCCGGGAATGTGGGATAAATGTCGATTTGTACCCCCCCAAAAAATGCATGCATCGCCCGTTGTATGTACTTATGTTGACATTTTTTCGAGGGCTATGATGCTATTTGGCTGGCTGACAGAGTTGGGCTTGACTGAGACATTGCTACAGACTATAGACCCTACTTACTGAAGGCCACTAAGTTTTTCTGAAAATAATCGTACCTTTATGTTCTGTATTCTTCAAGGTGTTACGGATATCTGTACAGCGTTTTCTGTCTGACCTATGTTTTATCCTGTGTATCTGATCTGTGTTTTGTCCTGTGTATCTGACCTGTGTTTTGTTCTGTGTATCTGACCTGTGTTTTGTTCTGTGTATCTGACCTGTGTTTTATCCTGTGTATCTGATCTGTGTTTTGTCCTGTGTATCTGATCTGTGTTTTGTCCTGTGTATCTGACCTGTGTTTTGTCCTGTGTATCTGATCTGTGTTTTGTCCTGTGTATCTGACCTGTGTTTTGTCCTGTGTATCTGACCTGTGTTTTGTCCTATGTATCTGACCTGTGTTTTGTCCTGTGTATCTGACCTGTGTTTTGTTCTGTGTATCTGATTTGTGTTTTGTCCTGCGTATCTGATCTGTGTTTTGTTCTGTGTGTCTGACCTGTGTTTTGTTCTGTGTATCTGACCTGTGTTTTGTCCTGTGTATCTGACCTGTGTTTTGTCCTGTGTATCTGACCTGTGTTTTGTTCTGTGTATCTGATCTGTGTTTTGTTCTGTGTGTCTGACCTGTGTTTTGTTCTGTGTATCTGACCTGTGTATCTGATCTGTGTTTTGTCCTGTGTATCTGATCTGTGTTTTGTCCTGTGTATCTGATCTGTGTTTTGTCCTGTGTGTCTAGCCTGTGTTTTGTTCTGTGTATCTGACCTGTGTTTTGTCCTGTGTATCTGACCTGTGTTTTGTCCTGTGTATCTGATCTGTGTTTTGTCCTGTGTGTCTGACCTGTGTATCTGACCTGTGTTTTGTCCTGTGTGTCTGACCTGTGTATCTGACCTGTGTTTGTCCTGTGTATCTGATCTGTGTTTTGTCCTGTGTGTCTAGCCTGTGTTTTGTCCTGTGTATCTGATCTGTGTTTTGTCCTGTGTGTCTAGCCTGTGTTTTGTTCTGTGTATCTGACCTATGTTTTGTCCTGTGTATCTGATCTGTGTTTTGTCCTGTGTGTCTGACCTGTGTATCTGACCTGTGTTTTGTCCTGTGTGTCTGACCTGTGTATCTGATCTGTGTTTTGTCCTGTGTGTCTAGCCTGTGTTTTGTTCTGTGTATCTGACCTGTCTTTTGTCCTGTGTGTCTAGCCTGTGTTTTGTCCTGTGTATCTGATCTGTGTTTTGTTCTGTGTATCTGACCTGTGTTTTGTCCTGTGTGTCTAGCCTGTGTTTTGTCCTGTGTATCTGATCTGTGTTTTGTCCTGTATATCTGATCTGTGTTTTGTTCTGTGTATCTGATCTGTGTTTTGTCCTGTGTGTCTAGCCTGTGTTTTGTTCTGTGTATCTGACCTGTGATTTGTCCTGTGTATCTGACCTGTGTTTTGTCCTGTGTGTCTGACCTGTGTTTTGTCCTGTGCATCTGATCTGTGTTTTGTCCTGTGTATCTGACCTGTGTTTTGTCCTGTGTATCTGACCTATGTTTTGTCCTGTGTATCTGACCTGTGTTTTGTCCTGTGTATCTGACCTGTGTTTTGTCCTGTGTATCTGATCTGTGTTTTGTCCTGTGTATCTGACCTGTGTTTTGTCCTGTGTGTCTGACCTGTGTATCTGACCTGTGTTTTGTCCTGTGTATCTGATCTGTGTTTTGTCCTGTGTATCTGACCTGTGTTTTGTTCTGTGTATCTGACCTGTGTTTTGTTCTGTGTATCTGACCTGTGTTTTGTTCTGTGTATCTGACCTGTGTTGTGTTCTGTGTGTCTGACCTGTGTTTTGTTCTGTGTATCTGACCTGTGTTTTGTCCTGTGTATCTGACCTGTATTTTGTTCTGTGTATCTGACCTGTGTTTTGTCCTGTGTATCTGACCTGTGTTTTGTCCTGTGTATCTGATCTGTGTTTTGTCCTGTGTATCTGACCTGTGTTTTGTTCTGTGTATCTGATCTGTGTTTTGCCCTGTGTGTCTGACCTATGTTTTGTTCTGTATATCTGACCTGTGTTTTGTTCTGTGTATCTGACCTGTGTTTTGTCCTGTGTATCTGACCTGCGTTTTGTCCTGTGTATCTGATCTGTGTTTTGTCCTGTGTATCTGACCTGTGTTTTATTCTGTGTATCTGATCTGTGCTTTGTCCTGTGTGTCTGACCTATGTTTTGTTCTGTGTATCTGACCTGTGTTTTGTCCTGTGTATCTGACCTGTGTTTGTTCTGTGTATCTGATCTGTGTTTTGTCCTGTGTGTCTGACCTATGTTTTGTTCTGTGTGTCTAGCCTGTGTTTTGTCCTGTGTATCTGACCTGTGTTTTGACCTGTGTGTCTAGCCTGTGTTTTGTCCTGTGTATCGGATGTGTTTTGTTATGTTTGTCTGACCTATGTTTTGTCCTGTGTATCTGTTGTGTGTGTTTTGTTCTGTGTTTCTGACCTATGTTTTATCCTGTGTGTCTGACCTATGTTTTGTCCCGTGTATCTGATTTGTGTGTTTTGTTCTGTGTTTCTGACCTATGTTTTATCCTGTGTGTCTGACCTATGTTTTGTCCCGTGTATCTGATTTGTGTGTTTTGTTCTGTGTGTCTGACCTATGTTTTATCCTGTGTGTCTGACCTGTGTTTTGTCCCGTGTATCTGATTTGTGTGTTTTGTCCTGTGTATCTGACCTGTGTTTTGTCCTGTGTGTCTGACCTGTGTTTTGTCCTGTGTGTCTGACCTGTGTTTTGTCCTGTGTGTCTGACCTGTGTTTTGTCCTGTGTGTCTGACCTGTGTTTTGTTCTGTGTATCTGACCTGTGTTTTGTCCTGTGTGTCTGACCTGTGTTTTGTTCTGTGTATCTGACCTATGTTTTGTCCTGTGTATCTGACCTGTGTTTTGTCCTGTGTGTCTGACCTGTGTTTTGTTCTGTGTATCTGACCTATGTTTTGTCCTGTGTATCTGACCTGTGTTTTGTCCTGTGTGTCTGACCTATGTTTTGTCCTGTGTATCTGACCTATGTTTTGTCCTGTGTATCTGACCTGTGTATCTGACCTGTGTTTTGTCCTGTGTATCTGACCTGTGTATCTGACCTGTGTATCTGACCTATGTTTTATCCTGTGTGTCTGACCTATGTTTTGTCCCGTGTATCTGACCTATGTTTTGTCCCGTGTATCTGACCTATGTTTTGTCCCGTGTAGCTGACCTGTGCTCTGTTCTGCGTATGTGTGGCCAGATGACCACGGCGCTGGTCGTGCCTGCCTCCGCTGGGTGGTGGACATCACGATAGCCTACCCGGAGGAGGACCGTCCGCTGGGCCTGCTGGCAGTGATGGCCGGAAACAGGCCGCCCTGTAACATCCTCATGTACTACCGGGTCTACAACATTGACGAGGTCAGAGGCCGCCTCCGTGGCGCTGAGACATTGACGAGGTCAGAGGCTGCCTCCGTTACGCTGAGACATTGACGAGGTCAGAGGCTGCCTCCGTTACGCTGAGACATTGACGAGGTCAGAGGCTGCCTCCGTTACGCTGAGACATTGGCGAGGTCAGAGGTCGCCTCCGTTACGCTGAGACATTGACGAGGTCAGAGGTCGCCTCCGTTACGCTGAGACATTGACGAGGTCAGAGGCTGCCTCCGTTACGCTGAGACATTGACGAGGTCAGAGGTCGCCTCCGTTACGCTGAGACATTGACGAGGTCAGAGGTCGCCTCCGTTACGCTGAGACATTGACGAGGTCAGAGGTCGCCTCCGTTACGCTGAGACATTGACGAGGTCAGAGGTCGCCTCCGTTACGCTGAGACATTGACGAGGTCAGAGGCTGCCTCCGTTACGCTGAGACATTGACGAGGTCAGAGGCTGCCTCCGTTACGCTGAGACATTGACGAGGTCAGAGGTCGCCTCCGTTACGCTGAGACATTGACGAGGTCAGAGGTCGCCTCCGTTACGCTGAGACATTGACGAGGTCAGAGGCTGCTTCCGTTACGCCGAGACATTGACGAGGTCAGAGGCCGCCTCCGTTACGCTGAGACATTGACGAGGTCAGAGGCTGCCTCCGTTACGCTGAGACATTGACGAGGTCAGAGGCCGCCTCCGTTACGCTGAGACATTGTCGAGGTCAGAGGTCAGAGGTCGCCTCCGTGGCGCTGGAGATTGACGAGGTCAGAGGTCGCCTCCGTGGCGCTGGAGATTGACGAGGTCAGAGGTCGCCTCCGTGGCGCTGGACATTGACGAGGTCAGAGGCCGCCTCCGTTACGCTGAGACATTGACGAGGTCAGAGGCTGCCTCCGTTACGCTGAGACATTGACGAGGTCAGAGGTCGCCTCCGTGGCGCTGGAGATTGACGAGGTCAGAGGCTGCCTCCGTTACGCTGAGACATTGACGAGGTCAGAGGCTGCCTCCGTTACGCTGAGACATTGACGAGGTCAGAGGTCGCCTCCGTGGCGCTGGAGATTGACGAGGTCAGAGGCTGCCTCCGTTACGCTGAGACATTGACGAGGTCAGAGGCTGCCTCCGTTACGCTGAGACATTGACGAGGTCAGAGGCCGCCTCCGTTACGCTGAGACATTGACGAGGTCAGAGGCCGCCTCCGTTACGCTGAGACATTGACGAGGTCAGAGGTCGCCTCCGTTACGCTGAGACATTGACGAGGTCAGAGGTCGCCTCCGTGGCGCTGGAGATTGACGAGGTCAGAGGCTGCCTCCGTTACGCTGAGACATTGACGAGGTCAGAGGCCGCCTCCGTTACGCTGAGACATTGACGAGGTCAGAGGTCGCCTCCGTTACGCTGAGACATTGACGAGGTCAGAGGCTGCCTCCGTTACGCTGAGACATTGACGAGGTCAGAGGTCGCCTCCGTTACGCTGAGACATTGATGAGGTCAGAGGCTGCCTCCGTTACGCTGAGACATTGACGAGGTCAGAGGTCGCCTCCGTTACGCTGAGACATTGACGAGGTCAGAGGTCAGAGGTCGCCTCCGTGGCGCTGGAGATTGACGAGGTCAGAGGTCGCCTCCGTGGCGCTGGAGATTGACGAGGTCAGAGGTCGCCTCCGTGGCGCTGGAGATTGACGAGGTCAGAGGCCGCCTCCGTTACGCTGAGACATTGACGAGGTCAGAGGCTGCCTCCGTTACGCTGAGACATTGACGAGGTCAGAGGCCGCCTCCGTTACGCTGAGACATTGACGAGGTCAGAGGTCAGAGGTCGCCTCCGTGGCGCTGGAGATTGACGAGGTCAGAGGTCGCCTCCGTGGCGCTGGAGATTGACGAGGTCAGAGGTCGCCTCCGTGGCGCTGGAGATTGACGAGGTCAGAGGCCGTCTCCGTTACGCTGAGACATTGACGAGGTCAGAGGCTGCCTCCGTTACGCTGAGACATTGACGAGGTCAGAGGTCGCCTCCGTTACGCTGAGGGGCGCCCGAGGTTATCGGGTAACAAACATGCCTATGTTCCCTTAGGATAATCATTTGCATTGTTTTACTAGATGTATTTTGGTGATAAGCCGAAGGTGAGGATATTTTACAAAAGTTATGTTGTTCTCTACCATTTTTACACTCGACTGGATCCTTAAATATACTGCCGGCCAGGGGCGTAGCCAAAATGTATCGGGTCGGGTGCATCAGGTCAGGGGGGCACAACCTATGCCGCAGGGTGGCCCTTGTTATATGTAATTGTACGCAATCCTGCGACGAACAGCTAGCATGTCTGGGGAATAGATATTTCACCTAATTCCCAAATCGAGCGAGCAGGACCAAACTGCTTCAATTCGATGCGATCAAGTCCCGTAAATTCCATATGCAATTGTTCCCTCTGGCGATTCGATCTCTTTGAAGATGTGGAAATGTGCCAATTGCGATCTGAACCGCTCCGAATCCACTCAGAGCAGGCAAGTGGCCAGGAACGGCAGGATAGCTGGAGCTAGGCGGACCCTTTGGCTTTTGAATAGTTAGGGTTAGAGCTTCAACCGCATCTTTGCAAATTGTAATTCCAGCTTGAAACCTCAACCCCACAGACAGACCCTGGACAGGTCTGAAACGGCACCTGTCAGGCCTGCGAGCTCGATCGGTGAGTCTGTGAGGACCCTCAGTAGGTCTGCGAGTGTCCTGGTCTGGCAAGACCTGAGAGGGCTATCGGACCTTGCCTGTTACCGGCCTGAGAGGGTCCTTTGATGGTCTGATATAATCTCAGCTACTTTGAGAGGGCTCTTGTCAGACCCTAGAGGGACCTAAGCCGCTCTGAAAAGGCCTTCGCTCGATCTGAGATCAACCGAGGCTAGGCCCTTACTAGGCCTGAGAGGATCATATGCCGATCTGAGAGAGCCATCGGTCGGTCTGAGAGCGTCCTTGCCAGACCTGAAAGGGCCCAAAGCTGGTCTGAAAAGAGCCCTTGCTAGGCCTGAGGTGGCTGTCGGTCTGAAAGGGCCCTTGCCAGGCCCAAGAGGTCCCCCTTGCTGGTCCGAGAGGGTCCTTGCCAGACTTGAAAGGGCGCACACCACTCTAAGAGAGCCTCGGTTGATCCATGCGGACCCACAGCAGGACTGCAAGAGTCCTTAACAGGCCGGAGAAGGTTCTTGGTCGGTCCGAGAGAACCTCGGCCATTCTGAGAGACCCCAGGTCTGAGAGGGTCCAACGCCGGTCTGATAAGACACCAGTTCTAAGAGAGCCTTCGGTCGGTCTGAGAGAACCCCTGTCATGCCTGAAAGGGCCTCAGGCCCGTCTGAGAGAGCCTTCAGTCGACATGAGGGGCCCTCGCTCGGTATGAGAGGGCCCTTACCAGACCTGAGAGGGCCCTAGGCTGGTCTGAGAGGGCTTCCAGTCGGTATGAGAGGGCCCTTGCCAGGTCTGAGACGATCCTAGGCCGATCTAAGAAGGCCCTCGGTCGGAATAAGAGGGCCGTTGACCTGTATCGCTCGTGGCATGCCACCGAAAATTGCTTCGGCGACTCCCAGGCCGTGTGCTTGAAACCGGGCGAAGTGACCCCCGGCCGAGCCTCTCGGGTGCAACATCATCCATTGCACCCCCCCTCGCTACGCCTATGCTGCCGGTAACACTGCGTTGTTTCGACTGATGATTAATTTGCGGGATCACGTGCTGTCCTGACATTGAATATTACCAATGGCAAGGTGCCGTGAAGTCACGCCCCGTGTCTCTCTTCTATCAATGGCAAGGTACCGTCAATCAATGGCAAGGTACCGTGAAGTCACGCCACGTGAATGTTATCGATGGCAAGGCACCGTGAAGTCACGCCCCGTGAATGTTATCGATGGCAAGGCACCGTGAAGTCACGCCCCGTGAATGTTATCGATGGCAAGGCACCGTGAAGTCACGCCACGTGAATGTTATCGATGGCAAGGCACCGTGAAGTCACGCCCCGTGAATGTTATCAATGGTAAGGCACCGTGAAGTCACGCCCCGTGAATGTTATCAATGGCAAGGCACCGTGAAGTCACGCCCCGTGAATGTTATCGATGGCAAGGCACCGTGAAGTCACGCCCCGTGAATGTTATCAATGGCAAGGCACCGTGAAGTCACGCCCCCGTGAATGTTATCAATGGCAAGGCACCGTGAAGTCACGCCCCGTGAATGTTATCAATGGTAAGGCACCGTGAAGTCACGCCCCGTGAATGTTATCGATGGCAAGGCACCGTGAAGTCACGCCCCGTGAATGTTATCAATGGCAAGGCACCGTGAAGTCACGCCCCGTGAATGTTATCAATGGTAAGGCACCGTGAAGTCACGCCCCGTGAATGTTATCGATGGCAAGGCACCGTGAAGTCACGCCCCGTGAATGTTATCAATGGCAAGGCACCGTGAAGTCACGCCCCCGTGAATGTTATCAATGGCAAGGCACCGTGAAGTCACACCCCGTGAATGTTATCGATGGCAAGGCACCGTGAAGTCACGCCCCGTGAATGTTATCAATGGCAAGGCACCGTGAAGTCACGCCCCGTGAATGTTATCGATGGCAAGGTGCCGTGACGTCACGCCCCGTGAATGTTATAAATGGCAAGGTGCCGTGACGTCACGCACCGTGTCTCCCTTCAGCCCTCTCCATGCTCTTGCATCGTCACAGCGTCTGACTTCCCTCGTATGACGGTCCCGTCTCCTGCAGGTGCCGACAGACGCAGAGCCGCTCATAAGCTGGCTGTACCAGCTCTTCATCGAGAAGGACGCGGCGCTGTCACAGTACTACCGCACAGGCCGGCTGCCGGAGCTGCCGGGCGGCCGCCGGCCCGCGGACCAGCCGCCGCCGCCGCCGCGCCGGCTCGAGCAGGACATGCTGGAGTGGACGCTGCGCCAGACTTTCTTCATCGCCTCGGCGCTGCTGCAGTGGCGGACTGCGGGCGTCCTCTGGGCGGCGCTCTGGCCGCTGGTGGCGGCGACGGTCTGATCTCAGCCCCCTAGGCCGAGTGTTGGCTGGGTGTCGATCGCTAGAGACTGTCGTATAGTGGGGAGCTAGCTAGCGGGGTAGTGTGGCGTCTTCGTACCATCTCTCAGACAGCCGCCGGCCGCTGAGGCAGCGTGCGGTCGTGCGGCGCGGGTCCAGGGGTGCCGGCGCGCGGGGCCGGGGAGGAAGGCGGCTGTGATGGCCGGTCGGGCCGGTCGCGTCGGTGAGTGTGTGAGTGTGTCCACGGTGAGTGTGTGAGTGTGACCAGTGAGTGTCTCTCGACCGGACCGCCGCCGATGGTAGTCTGCTGTGTATGATGAGTGCTGTCGTGATGAGTGTATGACTGCGCCCTGTCGCCATGTGCATGTGTGTACGTGCTTGCGTGCGTGCGTGCGCGTATATGTGCGTGTGAGACCGCGTGTGCCGGCTGCAGTTAGGTGGTGGGACTGCCAGTGTGTCGTGTCGTGCCGTGCTCGCCGCCAGCCCCCCCCCCCCCCCCATAGCAGCTCCGTTTTGGCTCACAGATCACTTCCGCCATGTCTGCTGTCTGAGGTCTGAGGTCTGAGATCCAAGGCATTTGTCCGCCACCTACCCGCCCGTTGCTAGAAGCGCTCACTGTATGTCAAGCTCTGTAGTCTGCTGTAGTCTGCTATTCTGTAGTCGCCGTAGTCTGCTGTCGCTATCCGCCACTTGCTGTGTGCTGTCGCCGGCGGTCTCTGCCGCTGGCCAGACGTTGAGTCGTCGTCGGCGGTCTCTGCCGCTGGCCAGACGTTGAGTCGTCGCCGGCCTGCCGCTGGCCAGACGTTGAGTCTCTGCCGCTGGCCAGACGTTGAGTCGTCGCCGGCGGTCTCTGCCGCTGGCCAGACGTTGAGTCGTCGCCGTCGGTCTCTGCCGCTGGCCAGACGTTGAGTCGTCGCCGGCGGTCTCTGCCGCTGGCCAGACGTTGAGTCGTCGCCGTCGGTCTCTGCCGCTGGCCAGACGTTGAGTCGTCGCCGGCGGTCTCTGCCGCTGGCCAGACGTTGAGTCGTCGCCGGTGGTCTCTGCCGCTGGCCAGACGTTGAGTCGTCGCCGGCGGTCTCTGCCGCTGGCCAGACGTTATCTCTGGCCAGACGTTGTGTCGTCGCCGCTGGCCAGACGTTGAGTCGTCGCCGGCGGTCTCTGCCGCTGGCCAGACGTTGAGTCGTCGCCGGTGGTCTCTGCCGCTGGCCAGACGTTGAGTCGTCGCCGGCGGTCTCTGCCGCTGGCCAGACGTTATCTCTGGCCAGACGTTGTGTCGTCGCCGCTGGCCAGACGTTGAGTCGTCGCCGGCGGTCTCTGCCGCTGGCCAGACGTTGAGTCGTCGCCGTTGTATCGCCCTGCCATTCTGGCGATCGACATCACGCTTCAGCTTCTCAAGTCACGGCATGTGGCAGCGACAGAATCTGTGTGCCGCTCTCTGTACCGATATGTGTACCGATCTGTGTACTGCTCTACGTGCCGTTCTATGTACCGCTGTGTGTACGGCTCTGTCTGTGTACTGCTCTGTGTACTGTTATGTACCGCTGTGTTCCACTCTGTCTACCGCTCTGTGCACCGCTCTGTATACCGATCTGTGTACCGCTCTGTGTACCGCTCTGTCTCTATGTACTGTTATGTGTACTGTTATGTACCGCTTTCTGTACCGCTCTATGTACCGCTCTGTCTCTGTGTACTGTTATGTGTACTGTTATGTACCGCTCTGTGTCTATGCTGTGCGGTGCCAGGTCTCGGGTTGGCGGCGGACGACTGTAGGTATGCGTGTGTGTGTGTGTGCGTGTCTGTGTGTGTGTGTGTGTGTGTGTGTGTGTGTGTGTGTGTGTGTGTGTGTGTGTGTGTGTGTGTGTGTGTGTGTGTGTGTGTGTGTGTGTGTGTGTGTGTGCGTGTGCGTGTGCGTGTGCGTGTGCGTGTGCGTGTGCGTGTGCGTGTGCGTGTGCGTGTGCGTGTGCGTGTGCGTGTGCGTGTGCGTGTGCGTGTGTGTGTGTGTGTCCGTCTCGGATCCCATGGGAGAGTTGCTGGCGGCGGGTGCTGCTCTAGTCGTTGCTGAGTTAGTGTTGGAGGTGTGTGCTGTCCAGTGGGCAGTCAAGTTCACGAGGTCTGTTTGAGTGGTGCTGTGCCGCACTGAGAGTTAATTATTTGAAGATGCTGGCGTCTTCTTGTTCGGTGTTAGAGGTGTACCTTAACGTGGCGAACGCGGTGACTTGAAGATGTGCAGTTAACGTGCGTTATTGAACAAGAAATGACTTTGAAATACGGTGTCTCTCAAGAAATGCTTTATCCGGCGCAAGCCTTGAGGCAACGTCACATGAGCACACAAACCTTCACAGCTGAGCTGACACCTGAGGACTCAATTTAAGTGTTAAAAAACAAAGCATTATAATTCGTGTACAGAAACGAGCTGATAATGGAATTTCATTGTTCTCATTTCGTAGCATCTGTTGGGTTTGTTGTGGCCCGTAACCTGCGGCTCTGCGGGCCGGCCGGGCCCGTTGGGCGGAAGCCGACCACTCTGCGCCGCCCCGGAGGCGGTTCGCCGGTGACCGGCGCCTGGGTCGCGGGGGCAGTCGTCGGCGGGCAGCCGACAGTGACGCGTCCAAGGCCATATATAGGAGGTACAGTCATCCGGCGATTCTACAGAATCGTGACGTCAGAGCGTGACGTAGTTCGGGTGCCTCTTCCGCCGTTGCAGTTAATGCTATTTGGGGATAAATCAATACCCTGCAACTAGAAAAGTAAAAATGTTACGAAAAATAAAAAGACGACGTTGGAAAGCTCAAAACAAGGCGAATCGAAATCTTCTGATCATTTTAAGCTCAGGTAAATATTGAGGTCACTGGAGATCATCAAAGGTCAGGGCCTTGTTCACGGTCCCCCTGCGGTTCGGCGGTTACCAGCTGATGCTCTAAGAGGCGTGGCGCCCCTTCGATAATTTTTTTAATTTGACCTAAACCACGTGCAAATGGTATGAATCGATGCGTCCTGACGAGGCGAACACAATTACATTAAAAGCATTGCTGTATCTTTATTTTTTAAGAAGTTATTTGCGAAAAACAGTTTTAACCGACCACAAACGACATGCGCCAAAATGGACTACTGGAGTGACGTAGAAAGGGTTTCTGGACACGTTACGGATATAGGGATGACACCCCCTGGACGCGTCGCACCCTATACGTGCCAGTGAATACCGTGTGTACCGACTGAGGGCGAGCGAGGACGGCTCTCAGTGACCTGCACTGATCAGTGACCTGCACTGATCAGTGACCTGCACTGATCAGTGACCTGCACGCCATCAAACTGAGAAACCAAACAAGAGCTGGGATCTAAACAGGTTCGCTGTGATGCCTGGGGTGATGCCATTGGTTATTTTTAGATGACTGCATAGTGAAAAACTTATTCAAATAATCATCAGCTAGATGGTACATAGCTGCTATTTTCTCACATTCGTGACGCTTCAGGCCGTGGGGGTGGGGGGGGGGGGGGGCGTTTAGACCAGTGTTCGCCATGCAGTCCCACCAACCCCCAGCCCAGGCCCATGAACACCAAGCCCATGCCAGGACCATGCCCATGGTCAAATTTAGAATATTGAGGCCCAGGACCGGCGGGTTGCTTCAGATTAACCATATCTTATTTTCACACACAAAAATGCAATCATTATCTTAGCTAAGTTGAAATTGGCAATAGAAAACACTGGCAATGTTTTGTCAGAAATTGCAGGTTCTTAACTAACTAAATAATAAGTATAAATTTACAAAATAAAACAGACAAGCCACAAGCACGTCATAATTGTAGCTTATGGCGCAACAACTGCTGTGGTTATTTGGCTCCCAGGCCCCCAGGGCGGGAATTATACTTTTTTTGTTGGTGGAGCCTGGAGGAGTACATATCTATGCAAAGGAAGAGTACAAAAATAACCTGATGGTAGGTCAAAAACAAGAAATACTGATATACTAATCAATAATGATGAATAAACTACCAAACCAATTTCCCCAGATCAAAATGTGCTGACAATTTTTGGTAGGTACATTAACCTATGCACTCATGCAGACAAGCAATAGGTATACCTACCTAAGCACACACTTTCTTTTTCAGGACAACAATTCAGAACAATGCCAGAAAACCGTTACATCGGGGGTCATAACCAGGAATGTGTCTAGGAATAACATTTCAAATCATGACCTGACCTTCATATCATATCATTCAAATGATTTCAATGCTACACAAAACAAAATACCCACCGCGAGATCAATTCAATTGTTCTTGGTGGGTTAGGGCGCGTAGCTGCTTGGAAATCATCACAATAACCCACGTGTGCGTCCGACACCAACAAGTAATGACGCTGTAGTTCGCTACTCGCTACTATTCTATGAGCGAATGACAAAACGTCACGGGAACAAGTGAGGTAACGGCCATCCATCTCTCCATGAAGCCAGTCGATTGGTAAAAACCGAATAGGCTTCTCATGTCATAAATGTGAGTCAACATGTTACGGAGATACCAGTAAAACGCCTTTTTGGGCGATGACCGAGTGAGTGCGCTCTGGTAAAGTTAAAACAGGTTTGAAATATAAAACGGTAAGGGAGCACACGTGGTAGTAACACAGTCATTTTAGTCCTCCAGAAAAATTGCCAGGCCTCAATGCATGCCAACATAAAAATTAAGTTGTATTAAATTGTTCATAATCTCCTTTCTCAAATCTGCCAAAAGAGAGTACGTCCTGAGCGCTGCATGCTTCAGCGTATAAATTAATGCTTAGAATAATTCAGCCATTTTTGATCAGGAATCATTTTTGCAAGGTTTTTGTTCATTTGTTCACGTGTGCCAACTGCCACGCGCTGTGGTACCACCTCTTTCAGAACGCACCATACCAAAAACAAAATTCATTTGATGGACCTATCCAATGGTGAAAACTCAATCTCAATCGGAGGAGTGGTTGCAAAATTATTAGCTTCCGAAAAACGTATGTATGGCCGGGTCGGGCCGGGTCAAATTTAAATATGTCTAGTAAGTTGACGAGAAACCTCACGGGCGTTTCGCGCCCGCTCGGTAAACAGCATCCCAGGCCGTCGTGTCAGGTGTGACTGCGCGGTGCCGCCATTTGCATTTTGCATTGGGAGCTGGTCGCGTCTTTTTTTGTAGACAAAGAAGTACCACATCTAGCGATAAGTGGACGATGCCCAGCATAGATTTTTCTTGACATTAAATTGGGTTCAAAGACGAGCCCTTGCTCCGAAACTATGGGACCGATCTGGGTAATTTCTTCACCATTCGATCCGGCGTCGTCCAAAACAGTGTCTTTCTGTGTTTGATCCATTTTGGTTCAAATTTGCCCAATTTGGTGGACCAAATTTGACCAAACAACCCAAAACGGTTTTTGGTGGGTTTGGTCTAATTTGGTCTACTTGGTCTACTTGGAGTGGACCAATCTGTATAAAATCCAAAACGGCACCGTTTTTGGTCACATCGAATCGAATGGTGAATAAATGAACCATATCAGTCCCATAGTTTCGGATGTCCGTGAAGCTGGGTTTTCCTCGGAATTTCGATTTAGGTCACACAAGGTCAAACTATCCAAATCAATAAAAATCGAACTTATGTACCTTTGTACGGATAAACGATACACAGTACGGCCTCGCAATGGCCACCATTCGAAAGAGCGGCTTAAAATGAAGATGGGGTTTTCCTCGGAATTTCGATTTAGGTCACCTAAGGTCACCCATCAAGGTCAACTATCAAAGCCAATTAAAATCGACCTTATATACACTTTTACGGACAAACGGTGCTTTGCACGTTTTTTTCAATGGCACTATTCAAAAGAGCGCCTCAAAATGAAGGTGCGGTTTTCCTCAGAATTTCAATTAAGGTCACCCGAGGTCACCCATCAAGGTCAAACTATCAAAATCAACCAAAATCGACCTGATGTATCTTTTCCTAAATTGAACCACCGCTGAGCAGCTCACGTCATACCACACGATGTGTCTCGTGCACAAGGTGCGTTGTAACGGTGAGCCGGAGGTCTTGGCGGCCGATCTCACCACTGTGGCCGAGGCTCGCGGCCGTGACCTGGACGTTGTCACGCGGCAGGACCACCTGTTGTATGTACCGCGGTCCCGCACCGAAATGGGGAGGAGGCGGTTTAAGTGCAGGGGACCGGCGTCGTATAACGCCCTGCCACCCGATCTGTCGCGGCTCCCTCCGCACCTGTTCAGTCGCCGTCTCAGACGGCACCTCAGCGATGGCCGGTCGGCACAGGTTTAATCCGTATGTCTCGATGCAAGTTTATATTTCGTTTTGACTAACTTGTGCTTGTAATTGTGCGACTTTTGCTGTGTGACGTTGTGCGTGTGTGTGTTTCTGGGCGTGTGCGTTATATGTTTCAACCACATTCCTCTAGTTTTATATCAGTGACGAGAGGCAGTAATAGCCGCAAGTATATTGCGGAATACCTTAACAGTATGAAGTATGAAGAAGTTAGTTAGCCAACCGCCAACAAAACGGAAATTTGCAAAGGCCGAATTTTTCGCCTAAAATACGCATGTAGGTCAAGTCGCATACGAAGATCACAAATCCGATGTTATTTGTAATGCCAAGGTCATAGGTCAAGGTCAATTGCGTAAAGAAGGTTGTGTACCCTTATGTACCTTATTACGGACAAACGGTACACCGCACGGCCTCACAATGGCCAACATTCGAAGGAGCGGCACAGAATGAAGGTGGGGTCTTCCTCGGTATTTCGATTTAGGTCACCCAGGGTCACCCATCAAGGTCAAACTATCAAAATCAATCCCAATCGACCTTATGTACCTTTTTACGGACAAACGGTGCTTTGCACGGTTTTGAAAAGGCACCATTCGTAAGAGCGCCTCAAAATGAAGGTGGGGTTTTCTGCTGAATTTCGATTTATGGCACCCAAGGTCACCTATCAATGCCAAACTATCAAAATAAATCAAAATCGACTTTATGTACCTTTTACGGATAAACAGTACACCGTACGGCCTCGCAATGGCCACCACTCGAAACAGCGGCACAAAATGAAGGTGGCGTTTTCCTTGGAATTTCGATTAAGGTCACCCAAGGTCACCCATCAAGGTCAAACCATCAAAATCAACCAAAATCGACCTTATGTACCTTCTTACGGATACACGGTGCTTTGCCCGTTTTTTTAAATGGCACCATTCGAAAGAGCGCCTCACGATGAATGTGGAGTTTTCCTGGGAATTTCGATTAAGGGCACCCAAGGTCACCCATCAGGGTCAAGCAATCAAAATCAACCAAAATCGACCTTATGTACCTGTTTACGACGGACACACGGTGCTTTGCACGTTTTTTTTTTAAATGACACCAATGGACAGAGCGCCTCAAATTGAAGGTGGTGTTTTCCTCGGAATTTCGATTTAGGTCACCCAAAGTCGCCCATCAAGGTCAAACAATAAAAATCAATTAAAATCGAACTTATGTAGTTTGCACGTTTTTTTAATGGCACCATTCGAAAGAGCGCCTCACAATGAATGTTAGGTTTTCCTCGTAATTTTGATTAAGGGCACCCAAGGTCACCCATCAAGGTCAAACAATCAAAATCAATTAAAATCGAACTTATGTAGTTTGCACGTTTTTTAATGGCACCATTCGAAAGAGCGCCTCACAATGAATGTTAGGTTTTCCTCGTAATTTTGATTAAAGGTCACCCAAGGTCACCCATCAAGGTCAAACAATCAAAATCAACCAAAATCGACCTTATGTACCTTTTTACGGACAAACGGTGCTTTGCACGTTTTTTAAATGGCACCATTCGAAAGAGCGCCTCAAAATAAAGGTGGGGTTTTCCTCGAAATTTCTATTTATGTCACCCAAGGTCACCCATCAAGGTCAAACTATCAAAATCAATTAAAATCGACCTTATGTACCCTTTTACGGACAAACGGTGCTTTGCCCGTTTTTTAAATGGCACCATTCGAAAGAGCGCCTCAAAATGAAGGTGGATTTTTCCTCGGAATTTCGATTTAGGTCACCCAAGGTCGCCCATCAAGGTCAAATAATCAAAATCAATCAAAATCGACCTTATTTACCTTTTTACGGACAAACGGTACATCGTACCGCCTCGCAATGGCCACCATTCGAAAGAGCGGCTCAAAATGAAGGTCGGGTTTTCCTCGGAATTTCGATTAAGGTCACCCAAGGTCACCCATCAAGGTCAAACTATCGAAATCAACCAAACTCTACCTTCTGTACCTTTTTACGGACAAACGGTGCTTTGCACGTTTTTTTAAATGGCACCATTCGAAAGAGCGCCTCAAAATAAACATGGGGTTTTCCTCGGAATTTCTATTTATGTCACCCAAGGTCACCCATCAAGGTCAAACTATCAAAATCAACCAAAATCGACCTTATGTACCTTTCTACGGACAAACGGTGCTTTGCACGTTTTTTTTTAATGGCACCATTCGAAAGAGCGCCTCAAAATTAAGGTGGGGTTTGCCTTGGAATTTCGATTTAGGTCACCCAAGGTCACCCATCAAGGCCAAACTATCCAAATCAATCAAAATCGAACTTATGTACCTTAATAAAGGTCAAACTATCAAAATCAATTAAAATCGACATTATGTACCCTTTTACAGACAAACGGTGCTTTGCACGTTTTTTTTTAAATGGCACCATTCGAAAGAGCGCCTCAAAATGAAGGTGGGGTTTTCCTCGGAATTTCTATTTATGTCACCCAAGGTCACCCATCAAGGTCAAACTATCAAAATCAATTAAAATCGACCTTATGTACCCTTTTACGGACAAACGGTGCTTTGCCCGTTTTTTAAATGGCACCATTCGAAAGAGCGCCTCAAAATGAAGGTGGAGTTTTCCTCGGAATTTCGATTTAGGTCACCCAAGGTCGCCCATCAAGGTCAAATGATCAAAATCAATCAAAATCGACCTTCTGTACCTTTTTACGGGCAAACGGTGCATTGCACGTTTTTTAAATGGCACCATTCGAAAGAGCGCCTCAAAATAAAGATGGGGTTTTCCTCGGAATTTCTATTTATGTCACCCAAGGTCACCCATCAAGGTCAAACTATCAAAATCAATTAAAATCGACCTTATGTACCCTTCTACGGACAAACGGTGCTTTGCACGGTTTTTTAAATGGCACCATTCGAAAGAGCGCCTCACGATGAATGTGCAGTTTTCCTGGGAATTTCGAATAAGGGCACCCAAGGTCACCCATCAGGGTCAAACAATCAAAATCAACCAAAATCGACCTTATGTACCTGTTTACGGACACACGGTGCTTTGCACGTTTTTTTAATGACACCATTGGACAGAACGCCTCAAAATGAAGGTGGTGTTTTCCTCGGAATTTCTATTTAGGTCACCCAAGGTCGCCCATCAAGGTCAAACAATCAAAATCAATTAAAATCGAACTTATGTAGTTTGCACGTTTTTTTAATGGCACCATTCGAAAGAGCGCCTCACAATGAATGTTAGGTTTCCTCGTAATTTTTATTAAGGGCACCAAAGGTCACCCATCAAGGCCAAACTATCAAAATCAATCAAAATCGACCTTATGTACCTTTTTTACGGACAAACGGTGCTTTGCACGTGTTTTAAATGGCACCATTCGAAAGAGCGCCTCAAAATAAAGGTGGGGTTTTCCTCGGAATTTCTATTTATGTCACCCAAGGTCACCCATCAAGGTCAAACTATCAAAATCAATTCAAATCGACCTTATGTACCCTTTTAAGGACAAAGAGTGCTTTGCACGGTTTTTTAAATGGCACCATTCGAAAGAGCGCCTCACGATGAATGTGGAGTTTTCCTGGGAATTTCGATTAACCCTATTTGTAACAGGCTCCTGGCTACCCCTATTTGTAACAGGGGGGGATTCCGCCCCCCCCCCCCCCGGAGATCTCGAGATCTACCCGTCCGATTTTCAAAAATGAAACGGTGTTTGGTTCTCCTCAACACGATCTACATTTATAAATAATAAAAAAAATCTAAATTTTGGATAGGGGGCAACAGGGGGGCAAAAACGACCAATTTTAGTGGTATTTTTGATTCAACATAGCTTTCATGTTTATCGACCGATTGTAACACAACTAATAGGAATCGATAGAGATTGAATCGGAAATTAATATATGACGGTGACGTTTGAAAATTCAAAAATCATAGGCGTGTGCAGGTCACTCAATATGGGGGTGAAGTAAATGCGTAATAAAACCATTTTTTGATGTTGTTTTTTGATAAATGAAATGGTATGTGATTGAGACATTATAAAAAACAGTTATAAATCATATTTTTGCCATAGGCGGTACCAGGTTAGTGAAAAAGGGGGGTAAAATTGGGAAAAATATTAACCGCAGACAAGTTGCTACCCAGCACTATAAATATGTTACTGATCATAGATAGTTCCTTTTTTCATGTTGTACTTCATCATAGGCGTATCCAGGATCCAAACTAGGGCGGCGCAGGACCTTTTGATAAGTATATTATCCGCTATTATGATACTAACTAGTCAACAGTGACTATTTCACTTACAACTTCAATTAACATTGCTTACCCCCCTTTTTACCCTACCTGGACTCGCCTATTATCTTATAATCGTTCGTAGAGTAGCCTGTGGTGCGTGTTTCATCCGAAAACTGCAGTATGTTATGTCATTGTACGCCCATGCCTCTTAGTTTCCTTGCAATAATATGCCCCCCTTTCTTCCATTCCTGAGCGCGCCTCTGCAAACAAATGACTTTATTCCCTTTTTTGGTCTCATATGTGCATATATTATTATAAGCTAAACGTGTATTGCGCCGTTATCGCTGGCATATCGTCATCACCATGCCAGTCACCCCCCTTTTCATGTTCCTGAACACGCCCCTGAAACTCTATGTGTAATAAATTATGCAAATAATGGAAGCAGAAGCTGTCTGTTACATCTTGATAGCTATAAATGCCCCTTACATTGCTCTATTGGCTTCCCGCCAAGCATTGAATACTTCCTGGAAACCCCCCTTTTTCAAGCCCCTGAAACCGCCTCTGCCATGCAATTTTGTATGATATTTCATTAACATCATCTAATTTGCACTTTTTGCAATCACGGTAAGCCGATGTAACTCCTTCATGCTTGATGCAGTTAGGAAGAAACCGTGAAGATCGCATTTCCGTATTTTCGCCAAATGTCGCCTCCGAACCCACCCAAAACTGTGCCCTGGAACCGCCTCTGTTCAAGTTAAGAACTCAAAATTTTGACTCCAAATCCGGAGTTCAATTCTATGGAAAGTCCCAAAATTTCATGGGCCTGCTCCCAGCTGTTCTGGAGATATCTGCGAAAAACATGAGGGGGGGGGGCGGAATCCGCCCCCCTGTTACAAATAGGGTTAATTAAGGGCACCGAAGGTCACCCATCAGGGTCGAACAATCAAAATCAACAAAAATCGACCTTATGTACCTGTTTACGGACACACGGTGCTTTGCACGTTTTTTTAATGACACCATTGGACAGAGTGCCTCAAAATGAAGGTGGTGTCTTCCTCGGAATTTCGATTAAGGTCACCGAAGGTCACCCATCAGGGTCAAACAATCAAAATCAACCAAAATCGACCTTATGTACCTGTTTACGGACACACGGTGCTTTGCACGTTTTTTTAATGACACCATTGGACAGAGTGCCTCAAAATGAAGGTGGTGTTTTCCTCGGAATTTCGATTTAGGTCACCAAAGGTCCCCATCAAGGTTCAATTATCAAAATCAATCAAAATCGACCTTATGTACCTTTTGAGAGACAAACGGTGCTTTGCACGTTTTTTTTAATGACACCATTCGAAAGAGTGGCTCAAAATGAAGGTGTGGAAATCCTCGGAATTTCTATTTATGTCACCCAAGGTCACCCATCAAGGTAAAACTATCAAAATCAACCAAAAGCGACCTTATGTACCTTTCTACGGACAAACGGTGCTTTGCACGTTTTTTTTAAATGGCACCATTCGAAAGAGCGCCTCAAAATGAAGGTGGAGTTTGCCTTGGAATTTCGATTTAGGTCACCCAAGGTCACCCATCAAGGCCAAACTATCAAAATCAATCAAAATCGAACGTATGTACCTTAATCAAGGTCAAACTATCAAAATCAATAACAATCGACTTTATGTACCTTTTTAAGGATAAATGGTACACCATACGGCCTTGCAATGGCCACCATTCGAAAGAACGGCTCAAGATGAAGGTGGGCTTTTACTCGAAATTCGATTAAGATCACCCAAGGTCACGCATCAAGGTCAAACTGTCAAAATCAATCAAAATCGACCTTATGTACCCGTTTACGGACAAACGGTGCTTTGCACGTTTTTTTAATGGCACCTTTCGAAAGAGCGCTTCACAATGCATGCGGGGGTTTCCTCTGAATTTCGATTAAGGTCACTCAAGGTCATCCATCAAGGTCAAACTATCAAAATCTACCAAAATCAACCTTATGTACCTTTTTACGGACAAAAGGTGCTTTGCACGGTTTTTTAAATGGCACCATTCGAAAGAGCGCGTCAAAATAAAGGTGTGTTTCCCTCTGCATTTCGATTTAGGTCACCCTAGGTCACCCCATCAAGGTCAAACTATCAAAATCAATCAAAATCGACCTTATGTACCTTTTACGGACAAACGGTGCTTTGCACGGTTTTTTAAATGGCACCATTCGAAAGAACAGGTCAAAACAAAGAAGGGGTTTTCCTCTGAATTTCGATTAAGGTCACCCAAGGTCACCCATCAAGGTCAATCTATCAAAATCAATAAAAATCGACCTGGTGTACCTTGTTACGGATAAACGGTGCTTTGCACGGTTTTTAAATGGCACCATTCGAAAGAGCGGCCAAAATGAAGGTAGAGTTTTTTCGGAATTTCGATTTAAGGTCACCGATCAAGGTCAAACTATCAAAATTCATGAAAATCTGGCCGTTGGCTAACTTCACGGCCAACAGCCGTGAAGTTAGCCAACAAGTAGGAAGAAATGGCATAATCTTCCTTCTGTTTCTTAAGTAGGAAGATTATTATTGCTTTCTTTAAAACAATTGTCTAGTATTTACTTTGTAAAATAAATCAATAATATGTGGCCGAACGATATAGGTTGCATTCTTCGTAGACGCGAAAAATCAGCTGACTGCGTGGCGCGCAATGCTTGCGATTTGCGCGCTAATGTTTGCGATGTTTGCTTAAAATACGCATTTAGGTCAAGTCGCATACGAGGATCACGAATCTGGTGTTATGTTTAATGTCAAGGTCATAGGTCAAGGTCAAATGAGTAAAGAAAGTTGTGTACCCTTATGCACCCTTTTACAGAAACGGTACACCGTGCGGCCTTGCAATGGCCACCATTCGAAAGAGCGGCACAAAATTAAGGTGGGATTTTCCTTGGAATTTCGCTTAAGGCCACCCAAAGTCACCCATCAAGGTCAAACTATCAAACACAACCAAACTCGACCTTATGCACCTTGTACGGACAAACGGTGCTTTGCACGTTTTTTAAATGGCACCATTCGAAAGAGTCCGTAAAAAGGTACATAAGGTCGATTTTGGTTGGTTTTGATAGTTTGACCTTGATGGGTGACTTTGGGTGACCTTAATCGAAATTCCGAGGAAAATCTCACCTTCATTTTGTGCCGCTCTTTTGAATGATGGCCATTGCGAGGCCGTCCGGTGTAATGTTTTTTGTAAAAAGGTACATAAGGGTACACAATTTTCTTTACTCATTTGACCTTGACCTATGACCTTGACATTAAAAATAACATCAAATTCGTGATTCTCGTATGTGACTTGACCTACATGCGTATTTTAGGCAAACATCGCAAACATTATCGCGCAAAACGCAAACATTGCGCGCCACGCAGTCAGCTGATTTTTCGCATCTACGAAAAATACAACCTATATCGTTCGACCACATATTATTGGTTTATTTTACAAAGTAAATACTAGATAATTGTTTTAAAAAAATGACAGAATAATCGTCCTACTTAAGAAACAGTAGGAAGATTATGCCATTTTGTCCTACTTGTTGGCAAACTGCACGGCTGTTCGCCGTGAAGTTAGCCAACAGCCAGATTTTGATGCATTTTGATAGTTTGACCTTGATGGGTGACCTTGGGTGACCTAAATTGACATTCCGAGGAAAACCCCACCTTCATTTTGAGCCGATCTTTCGAATGGTGGCCATTGCGAGGCCGTACAATGTACCGTTTATCCGTTAAAAGGTACATAAGGTCGATTTTAATTGAGTTTGATAGTTTGACCTTGATGGGCGACCTTGGGTAACCTAAAACGAAATTCAGAGTAAAATTCCATCTTCATTTTGAGGCGCTCTTTCGAATGTTGCCATTAAAAAAACATGCAAAACACCGTTTGTCCGTAAAAAGTACATAAGGTCGATTTTGATTGATTTTGATAGTTTGACCTTGCTGGGTGACCTTGGGCGACCTTAATCGAAATTCTGAGGAAAACCTCACCTTCATTTCTAGGCGCTCTTTCGAAAGGTGCCATATAAAAAACCGTGCAAAGCACCGTTTGTCCGTAAAAGGGTACATAAGGTCGATTTTGATTGATTTTGATAGTTTGACCTTGATGGGTAACCTTGGGTGACGTAAATCGAAATTCCGAGGAAAACCCACCTTCATTTTGAGCCGCTGTTTCGAACGGTGGCCATTGCGAGGCCGTACGGTTTCCGTTTATCCGTAAAAAGGTACATAAGGTCGATTTTGATTTATTTTGATAGTTTTACCTTGATGGGTGAACTTGGGTGACCTAAATCGAAATTCAGAGGAAAACCCCACCTTCATTTTGAGGCGCTCTTTCGAATGGTGCCATTAAAAAACGTGCAGAGCACCGTTTGTCCGTACAAAGGTACATAAGGTCGATTTTTTGTTGTTGATAGTTTGATCTTGATGGGTGACCTTGAGTGACCTAAATCGAAATTCCGAGGAATACCCCCACCTTCATTTTGAGGCGCTCTTTCGAATGGTGCCATTTAAAAAAACGTAACAAGCACCGTTTGTCCGTAAAAAGGTACATACTGTCGATTTTTGGTTGATTTAGATAGTTTGACCTTGATGCGTGACCTTGGGTGACCCTAATAGAAATTCTAATGGAATTTTTTAGCCTTCATTTTGAGCCGATCTTTCGAATGGTGGCCATTGCGATGCCGTACGGTGTACCGTTTTTCCGTAAAAAGGTACATAAGGTCGATTTGGATTTATTTTGATAGTTTGACCTTGATGGGTGACCTTGGACAACCTAAATCGAAATTCAGAGGAAAACCCCACCTTCATTGTGAGGCGTTCTTTCGAATGGTGGTCATTGCGATGCCATACGGTCTACCGTTTTTTTTTCATAAAAAGGTACATAATGTCGATTTTGATTGTTTTTGATAGTTTGACCTTGATGGGTGACCTTGGGTAACCTACATCGAAATTCAGAGGAAAACTTCACCTTCATTTTGAGGCGTTCTTTCGAATGGTGCCATTTAAGAAAAACGTGCAAAGCACCATTTGTCCGTAAAAGGTACATAAGGTCGATTTTGATTGATTTTGATAGTTTTACATTGATGGGTGACCTTGGGTGACCTAAATCGAAATTCTGAGGAAAATCCCGCCTTCATTTTCAGGCGCTCTTTCGAATGGTGTCATTAAACAAAACGTGAAAGCACCCTTTGTCCGTAAAAAGGTACATAAGGTCGATTTTGGTTGATTTTAGTTGTTTGACCTTGAGGGGTGACCTTGGGTGACCTTAATGGAAATTCCGAGGAAATCCCCACTTTCATTTTGAGCCGCTGTTTCGAATGGTGGCCATTGCGAGGCCGTACAGTCTACTGTTGATCCGTAAACAGGTACATAAGGTCGATTTGGATTGATTTTGCTAGTTTGACCTTGATGGGTGACCTTGGGTGAGCTAAATCGAAATTCAGAGAGAAAATGCACCTTCATTTTGAGGCGCTCTTTCGAATAGTGTCATTTAAAAAACCGTGTAAAGCACCGTTTGTCTGTAAAAGGGTACATAAGGTCGATTTTATTTGATTTTGATAGTTTGACCTTGATGGGTGACCTTGGATGACCTAAATAGAAATTCCGTGGAAAAACCCACCTTCATTTTGAGCCGCTCTTTCGAATGGTGGCCATTGCGAAGCCGTACGGTGTACCGTTTATCCGTAGAAAGGTACATAATGTCAATTTTGATTCAATTTGATAGTGTGACCTTGATGGGTGACCCTGGGTGACCTAAATCGAAATTCCGAGGAAAATCCCACCTTCATTATGTGCCGCTCTTTCGAATTGTGACCATTGCGAGGCCTTGCCGTGTACCGTTTGTCCGTAAAAAGGTACATAAGGGTACACAACCTTATTTATGCATTTGACCTTGACCTATGTCCTTGGCATTAAAAATAACATCAGATTCGTGATCCTCGTATGCGACTTGACCTACATGCGTATTTTAGGAGAAAAATTCGGCCGTTGCAAATTTCCGTTGTGTTGCCTGTTGGCTAACTTCACGGACATTAATTTCGGAGTATGTGCTCGTCTTTGATCCCAATTTAATGTCCAGAAAAATATATGCCGATGCCAACACTGAATATCAAAGCAATATCTATATGTAGCACTTCTTTGTCTACCAAAAAATTTACGCGACGCGAGCAGGCCCTAAGGGCCTGTTCTAGTGGCGCCTCTAACCTCTAACCTCCTCGGAGTTGCTCCAACTTGCAACTGTCTGTAATAGGATAGGACTGCAAGTTGGAACATTTTGAAGGAGGTTAGAGGAGGTTAGAAGCGCCACTGGAACAGGCAAATATCATCTATGCCGACAAATGTTTGATCATTGTAAACTAATGGCGTAGACATTGCCCAGTATCCATAATATCAAAGAGAGTTTTTATCATTAATATGCACAAATACAATAAAATCAGTAAGACGCCGAAGTTGGCGATGAACGAGCGAGCGCGAATAAAATGTATGGTGAATTTCAACTCCATCGGGCAAGTAGTTTCTGAGATACAAAAAGAGAACGCACGTGTAGAAGCACCCCACCCCTGACTTGGGGAAAAGTGGCGGCTGAGAGGTCCCTAACCACGTACAAAAATTGAACACAATCAGCTCAGCCGTTCCTGAAATATATAATAGGAGTGTGCACGTGCGCATGTGCAGATCAGACTGGTTATTGATTCAACTTTTTTGGAACGATTCAATCATGATTCATTTTGGAATCTGAATGATTCAATCACCGTTCGATTCACGGCGAAAATTTCTAGATTTTGTTTGTTGTTGAAAATTTTGAGAATTTATTCTTTCCGATTCAAAGAATCAAAACAAATATCTTAATCGATTCACATTTGATTCAACATCTAAATATTTGTGATGAATTGATGTAAAATCAATAAAAGTGGAAACATACATATATATGATCACTAAAACATTGTTACAGCAATACTATTTCAGTATAAATGAATGTAGCCACCGGGACTGCATATATATATCCACAATTTACCAGTGTACTTGAATCATTAAGAACCGTTAAATATTTGTACTCAATCAACCTTGATTTGATGCGGGTTTTGATTCAATCACGATTCATGAATCAAAAGATCTGGTGGTGAGTCAATTATCTTTTGATTCAAGGAATTTTGATTGATCGATTCCAATCGATTCAATCAGTGTCGAATCAATAACCAGTCTGGTGCAGATGCACCCCACCCCTGACTTGTGGGAAAGTGGCGGCTGAGAGGTCCCTAACCACACACCAAATTTGAACACAATAGGCTCAGCCATTCCTGCGATATAGAATAGGGGTGCGCACGTGCGCATGCGCAGAGGCACCCCAGCCCTGACTTGTGGGAAAACGGCGGCTGAGGGGTCCCTAACCACACACCAAATTTGAACACAATCGGCTCAGCCGTTCCTGAGATATGGAATAGGGGTGTGCACGTGCGCACGTGCAGAGGCACCCCGCCAATAACTTGTGGGAAAGTGGTGGCTAAGGGGTCCCTAACCACACACCAAATTAGAACACAATCGGCTTAGCAGTTGCGGAGTTATTGCGAGAAAACACATTCCAACACCCCTCACGCGGCACGCACCACGTGCAGTGGTAGTCACCCACGTGAGTCGGCACTGATCTCAAACAGGGTAGGTTGGATGGGGCTGCTCAGCAAAGAAGCCCGCTTGACAATCGGACGTGCGGTTGCAGAGATATTAGCTTGTCAAAAGCGTCGCCACGGGTCGGGCCGGGCCGCTCATATTCAGATTTTTCCCATATACCACGGAAAGACGAGCGAGCGATTCGCGCTCGCTCGTAATAAATGGTAGCTTTCGAGTTGAAAGATGTAACGTTTGACCTAGCGTACCCTGTGTGAACTAACCCGTTAGGTGGCCGTTCGGGAGTGGGGTGTTGCTTCGACAAAACGGATCAAAATATTGATTGAAAATGTTCTCAACTGGGTAAGATTTAATCCTGTATGTCTGACAGCGATATTTAAAACACTTCAATTCCCATAAACCGTGTGTAGGGGTCTGAACTTTGAATTTCCTGCGAATGATTATAAAATCAAGTACAAAGTAGCAGAGCCCTACCAATTTAACATTAGGCCTATGACGTTGCATGGTAAGCATGACCTTCAGATCTATACAGTTAGCATTGGGGCCCTACCAATCATTTGCAGGACATGACGCCCCTGCTCAGGTGTTCATGTACATGATGACTGAGTATTAGTAGGTGTCGTTATTATGTATTCTGTAGTAAGGGTTAACGCTACCCCCAACTGTGTTTGGAAATAGCAACCCAGTTAAGGAGGAGGCTAGTACTTAGGAAGACATTATTCAGTCAAAAATATAGATATTGCTTCTTCTTTTTTTGTTTGTTTGGGGGGGGGGGGCATTGTCCATACTTGGGTCTCCAATATATCTTCCGGTTTTTTAATATATTACACAATTTTGATTTTGGGATGGAACAATGTTTTTTTGGGGGGGTTGGGGGTTGGGAACAGTTTCCTCAAAATCGAACTTTTCAAACATATTAAAAAACCGGAAGATATATTGGAGAACCAAGTATGGACGACCCCCCCCCCCTCCCTAAAAAGCAATATCTATATTTTTGACTGATTTATGTCTCCCAAGCACCAGCCTCCTCCGTAACTTGGTTGTTATTTCCAAACGCCACCCCGCCACCCCGACGAACTTTCGTAATAGCCCCAAAAATCAATAGTGCTATTAACGTGAAACTTTTAGTACTTTTTTCCACATACATTTTACATCTTCTGTGCAAAATGAAGCAATTTTGTCGAACAATCTTTGAGGTATAGCGCATTTAGTGGTGTCACTATACACGAGTTTGACGAAAAAATCAGCTAAAATGTAACAGACCGTACAAAGGTCATATTTTGAGAGAAAAATGCAATCAAAACCTCAAATGATAAAAATAGCATGGACTACAAAATGGATATCTCGGAGTTTTCCAATTTTGTTTTTTCCCCCTCCCCCCCCCCAAAAAAACATTTTTTAAAGATATAAACAACGTGAAATATATCCCGCGCGGCGCTGGGGTCTCCAGCCGAACGCGCGGCGCTGGGGGGGGGGTAAATTTTACCCCCCCTCGTATCTTCCGAACCAATAACCGCAGCGAGACGCGCAATGCGGTGATCGCAAGCTCTCAACAAGAAGAATCGAATGCATACTCGACATTCTTAAAATAAGGTCACATGTCAGGTCACACACAGTCAGGTCAAATGTAAAATGTAAGAATTTGAGTTTTTGGGGCTATACTTTCCATCCAAAGCCTTATATTGCAACTATTATCTCACAAAGTGCTCCAGAGTGTATAATTCATTTCCCGCATAAGTAAAAGTGAAATTGTAAGCAAAGGTCAAGGTCAAGGTCAGGTCACACAAGGTCACAGGTCTACGAAAGCCATGCGACACATGTTGTATGGGTTATTTTACACGTATAATTCGATAGAAGCAGCCATTTTCACAGCTTGACACCATATAATCGCCCTCAGGTCAAGGTCAGGTCACAATTAGGTCAAAATTTGAAATTGATTAATCTAAATAAACATTGCATGTTTCTAGACTAGTTTTGTCTTCGAAATACAGTGGTGGCATTTATTTGTCTGTATCTGGTCAGTAAAAGCCAAAAAACGCAATTAAAAAAAATGACGTCATGAGTTACTTGTTCTTAGAGAGCCATAAGTCAGTCAAAAATAAAGAAATTGCTTTGAAATTTGGTTTGAACATCGTTCATACTCGGTTCTCTAATATATCTTCCGTTTTTTTGAAAATCTTCAAACAAAAAACTTTGGTGGAAATTCTTCCCCAAAATCAGTTTTTTGCATTTTTGGGGTCAAAAACCCAAAATTTTGAAAATCTGAAATAGCCATATCAAAGACAATGTTATTTCCCTTCTTTTGACGCCTTTTATTTGCAATTTTCAGTAACACGCTTTTTTCTACGATTTTTCAAACATTTAACGTTTTTTCACCAAAAATGACATGGCATGACGTCACTAAAACGTCATTATCTGCCACTAATTTATCACGAATTTTAAAAAAAAAATGGCAGAAGACGTAGAATTGATGCACCATAAGCTACCGTAAGTTTCACTTTGATATCTGTCATAGTTGTCAAGTTATGGAGAAAATCCGGGAGGGGGGGTAAAATTTACCCCCCAGCGCCGCGCGGGATATTAGAAAACACATGGGAAATTCCTAAACAAAATCTTAAAACAATATCACCAATTTTGACCGACTTATGGCTTCTAAAGTACTTGGGTAACTCATGACGTTTTTGTATTGACCGGGTGCGAACAAATTAACGTCACCGCTGCATTTCTGAGGCAAAACTGGTCCAGAAACATGTTTTTTATATTTATCAATTTTGCTAACTTCACTAAAATGAAGTCAGGTGGAAAACTGAATATCACTATATAATTTTACGTGTAATATAACCCATACAACATATGTCTCATGACTTTCGTAAATATTTTGCACATGGTAACCTTTTGTGACATGGATCTTTGACCTTTAATTTTGCCAATAATCTTACTTTAGCACATTCGGGATGTGTATTATACCTTTGAGAGCACTTTGGTTGATCATGGTCGCAATCGAAGGCTTTTGATGGAAAGTACTTATGTCCCATACACTCAAATACCTTGATTTTGACCTTTGACCTGACTGTGACCTGACATGTGACCTCAATGTGAACCTTTTGAGTATGCTTTAGATGTGTTTCATTGAGAGCTTTCGAATGCCGCATTGTGCTTCTCGCTGCGATCATTGGTTCGGAATGCCCCCCCCCCCCCCCAGTCAATGGCGTTCGGCTGGGACCCCCATGGCCAGGGCGGGTTAATTGTGTTGACAGATGACAGCCAGAATGGACCAGTGTGGCTAAATTTCCAAATTTAGCTAGAAAATGACATGACCTACATGAAAATGACCTACATGAAATATACAGCATATTTAAAAAATGCCTACATAACTATTCACTATAAGCACTTTATTGGCGTTCCTTGCAGAAAGGTTCAAATTAATATGACATGGCATTCATGCATTAGTCATTTACTTGGTTTAAGGTTTTGGAGTAATGTCCAACACTAATCCATGCTTTTTCCAGTTCATCTAAGTTCCAAAATATATGCTGAAAACTGGGTGAGTGAATATCTTTAACCCGCCATTGACGGGGGGGGGCGTTTAACGCCCCCTGTTAAATTTTCTCAATAGCTGAAAAACTAATAGCGCTCTCAACGTGAAACTTCAGGTACCTTATTATACATCATGTTTTTACGTCTTGTGTGCAAAAATAAATAAAAAATCGTCGATTTTTTCTCTCTCGAGTTATGGCGAATTTAGTGACGTGCGAATTTATGGACACACGAGTTTTACACCAAAATCAGCTAAAATTTGCCAGGCCGTAAAAATACCACATTTGAAGAAAAATGCAATCGAAAAACGCCAAAAGATAAAAAATTGCAACGGTTACCAACTGGCTATCTCGGATTTGTGGAAATTTTAGTTTTTGACAACAAAAAACTTAAAAAAACTTTTTTTTGGGGGAAATTATCCCAAAATAAAAATTGTCTCAAATATTCAAACATTGGAAGATATCTCAGAGAACCACACATAGGCAACTACCATACCACATTTCAAACTGATATCTCCATTTTTGACTGACTTATGACATCAAACGTATGGGTAACTCTTGACGTCATATTTTTTAATTGCGTTTTTTCTTTCTTTTCTGGACTAGATACAGACAAATAAATGCCACCACTGTATTTCTGAGACAAAACTGGTCTAGCAACATGCGTTTTTTTAGATTTAACAATTTAAATGTAAATAATGACCTTTTCCCACAAAAATGGAGTTAGCACTTGAAATCGCCAGACGAGACCAAAATATATTGTAAATTCATTACATTTTGCATGAAAACGTTCCTACCGAAAGATATTTCAAGTTATAGTTGATAAGCGTTCCACACTTTTAACGATCGGTACTTGCAAGTACTTTTGGTCCTCATCAAACTGCGGGCTTTTCCCGTATTGCTTTGTTACGCAATGGAGTGGAAAATATATTGTGCGTTCTGCTTGTTGTGCCCGGCGATCTTCTAAAACCAACAGCGATTGGACAAAGTGGCAATAAAATCGGAAGCTCATCGATGCACATCAACGGCGGCATAGTTAGTGGTTGCGACACTCAATTTTTGAAAATCGATTCATTTGTTTTCAACATTAGGAGTTTTGTATAATTTGTCTGTGGCTGTATATAACACTATGCTTTATATTATCATGAAAAATAAGAATTTCCCCCCCCCCAAAAAAAAACAAATAATAACACAAAACTGGCAATTAAATCGGAAGCTCATCGATGCACATCGACGGCGACCTATTTAGCATCGGCGATTTGTTTACAAAGTCATTGTCATGCTTTTCGGCGCACTTAACCATTGTGGCGAGTTGTTCCTGATTAGTATACCCAAGTCCTGTAGCAGGCTTTGTTAATGACGTCACTGGTGCTATTCTTGTGTAGCATCGCAAAATATATCTGATTTTGAGTTGAAAGCTAATTAAAGACTTATTCAAATTATTGTTTTTAAGTTTGAATTTTCTTGTTAATCATTATTAAAGGTATTTTATCACTGTATTTCATAGAAGTTGACACTTCAGAAACTTATGACGTAATAATATTGTATCCAATATGCATTTCCCTCGCCTTTTGCTATTGTGGCGCAGTGCCGAGTGCTTTGCGAATACTTGCTTGCCTGGGGTTCAAATCATTCCGCCCTTATTTCATTCGAGTTGGCATAGTTTGCATGATGTTGTTATTCATGACTTATACTGATAGTCAGTCATGCATCACGGATGCTTCACGGATTGCTTCACGGATCATTTTGATCAGAAACGTCACAGAGCCTCCAAAAATACCGCACTCGATGTAAACAATGGTAGGGAAGGACGAATTTGTCAATGACCTTCATGAAATACACAAGGTACTTGTTTTGTATTTTTTCCAAACTTACAACTTTGAATTTGGGAATAATTGTATTTAATTCTTAAATTTAAATAGACTAATTTTAAAACCATAACGGTAGCCTAAGAAATTGTTGCTAACAAAATCAAAAGGTCATTATTTCCCTTTAATTTTTTTAACTTCGGTGACCTGAATTTGACCCGAAATTGACATTTACTTCACGTAATTGAAGTCAAGTGGTACAATGACTATCACTATCGAATTATACGTAGAAAATAACTCATAAAACATGTGTTACATGACTTTCGTATATATTTTAAGCATAGTGACCTTTTGTGACCTGAAATTGACCTTGACCTTGGCCAACAATCTCACTTTAGCTCATGCGGGATATGTATCATACCTTTAGCAGCACTTTGGGTGAAACTGGTCGCAATCGAAGGCTTTGGATGGAAAGTATGGCCCATAAACTCAAATACGCCTATTTTGACATTTGACCTGACCGTGACCTGACAGTTGGCCTCACTTTGTCTTTTTGTAGCATGTTTTAGATTTGTCTCATTGAGAGCTTTCGATCGCCGCCTTGCGCGTCTCGCTGCGATAATTGGTTCGGAATATAACCAGGGGGGAGTTTAACGCCCCCCCCCCCCCCCTCCACCAGTCAATGGCGTTCTGTTGAGACCCCAGTCAATGCTGGGTTAGGCTGTGCTACTTTCAAAGATGGGATCAATTCGGCAAAGCTAGCAGTGATTGTGTCATATAAAAATGTGCATGCTTTTATTGATAAATAATAATAATAAGTCATGTAATACTTGATATACCCAATCGGCAATCACCACAAGGCATTGCGGAGTTCGCCTATCAGTAGAGTGTATTTCAGTTGGCGATAAAGGGAGATATAAATAAGAAAGCATGCTAATTTATCGACGATCACGCAACCCATCAACGGAAAGTAATTAAACCACTCCTTTTGACTGGACACCAAAATCACTGCCAGTGAAGTTGACGGATATCATAGAATCACCGCCAACCCCAAACCCTGTCCCCACCCTGCAGGGCGCGGGCAGATGGAAAACATGCCGATCCGAAGTTAAGCGCGGCATTATCTGGCATTGGGAGGGTGCGGTATCTCTGTGCCGGGAATACGGCTCGGAAGGTCAGCTTTCCGGCTGCCGGGGCCTCGGCGCCGCAGCTCGGCCGGTAAACAGGTGCGGCGTCACTGGTGATGGACCAATCAGAGAGCGCCGCTGCTGACGGCCGGCCATATATATAGCGGAGGAGCTCGGCTTTCCTCTTCAGGTCGCCGACAGTACTGCTCTGACGGAAGCCATGCGTTTCACACTCCTGTTGCTCACAGCCGCCCTGGCCGTCACCGCCGCCGCAAAAAACAAGAAACGAGTCGGTGAGTATAGGACTTAAATGTAGCATGGCGATCGGAACAGTCTTCGAAATATCCAAAAGTAATCGTCCAAATGTTGTCATTTTACCGTGGTGACACATGCATTTGTAGAAACAGCGTAAATTAACTTTAAAAAGTCAAATTTGCTTGCATTCACCTTCGGAATGGTCATCTAAACTCCTCCATTTGTCATCTAAACTCCTCCATTTGTCATCTAAACTCCTCCATTTGTCATCTAAACTCCTCCATTTGGAGCAGAAAAGAGCAAGCAGGTCAGTGAGGGGCTCAACTTTGTGTTCTCGCATCACAGCAAATATACACCGCAGTAAACCCGCAGTAAACCCGCAGTACACCGCAGTAAAACCGCTTCCCTGTAGATGATGTGTGGCTCAGTTACACCATGCTCAGGCGCATGTGCTGCAAACAGCTCTCGGGAGGCTGCTTGGTTGTCCGTGAAACCCACTTCGCCAGTATGCATAGACTGGCGCGCTGTTCGCGGGAGACTACCGCGCGGCTTGCGAGAGACTACGGCAGCGAACTGTGCTTCTTTTCAGTGACAATCAACAGGGACGAGATCGAATACAAACAGGGCGTGCCCTGCCCGATCGACTATGTCGAGCCTGACAACCCGCGCGCAGCACTGCTCCCCAGGCTGAAGGAAGGCTACAAGATCTGCAAGAAGGGAAACATTGCCAGTGAGTACTTTTTCTATAAATCCCCAAGTGCCTGTGAGCTGTTTTTGACGCTGATATATTCACTCACTCATATCATATACAGTATACACGGAAACTCAAAAGATCTTCACTTTGTTAATCACTTTTGTACCTGCGCTATGCATTTCAGCCTCGCCAACATAGTGCACTTGTTGCAATATGGCTGCATCGCTTGGAGCAGCTCGGAGCAGCTGCGCATGCAAAGGAATATAATACAAATCCCGTCAGCATCCTGCAATTTATCTTCAGACTTCTGTCATCAACAGATAGCTGGCACATTTGGCGAGGGAAACGTTCAAGCGTTAATACATGGAATATCTGCTATCCGTATTGCGTCTTCCCTTGCCTGACGCCCTCTCCTGCTCCCCCTCCACAGACTGTCCTCAAGGCTCTACCTTCTACATGGACGAGAGGAACCGTGGCAAGTGTCAGAAATGCACGTGTGATACGTCTCAGGGTGGCCTGTACACGGCCCACTGCAACAAGATCGACTGCGACATACTGCCCAAGAGCACACCCACACCTGGCAATGGTGCCTTGCGTGAGTAGTGCACTGCAACTGCCTGCAGGAGATTATATTCAAGATATTTAATTAATGTGTATTGATTAGGTCCATGATTGCGAACATGCGGACGTCGAAGTCGTCCAAGTTAGGACAGGGGATTCAAAGCTATAAATAATTGTGTTCCTAAATGATTTAAGGAATATGCACTGATATGATGTTTTCTTTCTGACGAGGTTGTCTTATTTGCTGATGAAAATGCCAATCAGAGTTATTTCGTTAATGCTGAACTCCAAAACACAACCATGTTCATTATTGTTGCACCATCGTGTGCCATTGTGTGTAGTTTGCTTGTGACTGTCAGTGTGTGTGTGTGTGTGTGTGTGTGTGTGTGTGTGTGTGTGTGTGTTTTCACTTCATAACTGCTGGCTGCCGGCACTGCACCACTGACTGCTCCGTGTTCCCGTGTCCCGTGTCCCGTGCACCACTGACTGTCCCGTGTTCCCGTGTTTCGTGTTCAGAGGGGAGCGGGGTGCGTCAGAACTGTCGCCGCACCCAGGAAAAGGTCTGCACAAAAGATGCCGACGGTATGCAATGCGCTTACATGGCGCGCTACCGCAACTGCGTTTACTGCGACTGCTCCAGGACGGTCGACTTCACCAAGCCCGAGTACCAGGTGTAACGGGAACGTAAGCCCGAGTACCAGGTGTAACGGGAGCGTAATGACGAACACACCCGGCGACGTCTTCCGGCGAACACTGATATGTCGAGAACTGAGAGCGAGGATTCGCCTCCTCGGTGACATCCACTGTCTATACTCGAAGACACGTCGACCAACAGATGTCAGGGCAGCTGGTGAGGCAAGGAACGATAGCGGACGGGTGACCATCGCTGGCAGGAACGGACAAAGTCAACTTCACACTGGATATTCTTGAGCGTACAGAATCATGACCATTATGAGAAATACATGTCGCGTCTGAGACTTTCTGTGTGTTTGGCTAGAGCCGGTGCGAATTCCAGTAGCATGATATATTTGCAGAGTTGTGCGGGTGGTGTGTAGGGTTCACTTTTCGAGAAGAGCTAATTCAGAGGTCTGTTTTTTTCTTCTGCTCGGTAACTTGGTAGCGAGCGTTGGCGACGGCGACAGATGTGTGTAAGTGAAGCGACAAATATTGGGCTTTGGGGAAGTTTATGCCGTTGTCGGAGGATCAGAACCTGGCCGAACCGAGCAAGAGAATGGACCTTGTTCGTTACACTTGGTTGTGCGTCCCATTCTTTGTGAGCAAAAACAAAACGGGAAAGTTTTCAGAATACAAAGATGATGACTGTGCGAAATGTTACATTTTTGTTTACATTTTTACATTTAGATTTTGTACATTTTACACGTGAGGAAAATGGTCCCAAGCACAATAAAGTAAATGATCACGCAACACAAAATATGCTTCATGGATTTCATCCACAATACAACACATAAGGTATGCTTGCAAGCAAAAATATCAACGAGTGGTTTTCTGGATCGTACAGACTTAATGGCATAATCATTAATAGCAGCTGCGTTTCTTTGGGGCGATCGGTTATTCGCTGCCGGTATGCGTATTTCGGTTTCCCGCAATCTAATTGTCACCGGGTAGCGTAAAACTGAACATGTCAGTCAAAAATATGGATATTGCTTTGAAATTTGGTTTAGGCATCGTCCATACTTGGTTCTCCAATATATATATTCCAGTTTTTGAATATATTTCAGAAGGAAAAAAGGTGATGATTTTTTTTGTGAAAAATTTCCACATTTCTTTCTTCTCAAATATATTCAAAAACCGGAATATATATTGGAGAACCAAGTATGGACGATGCCCAAACCGAATTTCAAAGTAATATCTATATTTTTGACTGACTTATGTCTTGTTTTACGCTAGCCGGTGGCAATTATAATGAGGGAAACCGCGCGACAGGCCATCCCGGTAGCGGGACGGTAGCGGGCCCATTGACTTACGTTATTAGCGAGTGGTAGCAAGCTTGTAGCGAAGGTGAGTGTCGCATTGAGTGTTGCATGCAAACTTTTTCGAAAATAACTCGCGTATTTATCAACCGATTGCAATGAAACATTCAGTACCCTACTTTTGAACAATTGGACACATACTCTCAACTTTTGTTAAGTTATATCCCCCATGACCCGTGACCTATGACCTGTTTCTCAAGGCCATGCCACACGCAACTGGCGTCCCGTAGTATCGGTGCTTGTAACTTGTGCCGTTTCCGAGTGTTAGCTGCTCAGGAGCATATGCACAGGTGTCAACTGGTGACATTTATGGTTTCCACTGAGATTGTGACCTCAGTTGACCTTTTCAGAGGTCAAACGAGGTCACCTGATGTGTGAAACGAGGATCCGATGACCTGATGTGACTTTTGTGCCCTATTGCAGTTTCTAGGACATTTCGTGGCGCTGATTTCAAATTTGGCATCCATTTTACATTGTTATATGTTCCACTGGGGTCATGCATTTTCACAGTTCAACCAAGGCCACTGACCTCCGATAACCTGAGATGACCTTTTTGGAATCTGGTAGTTTCTAGGACATTTTGTGACGCTGCTCTCAAATTTGGCATACATTGTGCTTCGCTCGGCTTCGCTCGTGAAACGCCCATCCAGGCGTCTAACTGAAAGTATTTTGCTTGATATGTGGTGACAATCCTTACCGGGTAGTTTTCATCGTGCGGCAGAAATTTCCCTAGATTCGTCGTGAGCGACAAATCTCGCTCTGAGAGCTATATTCAAGATTATTTAGTACACGGTTCCATTAGATATCAGGGTTCGTTGTCCGTTCATTTTTCCTAAAAAATAAACATAGACAAATGAAAGAGTTCGCGAACGTTCACGAACAGAGGCATGTCATGATTCATTTCGGCATTGCAATATTATGTATCGATACAGAAGCAAATATTGTTGAATGTTCGTAACTTGTTTTCGAATAATCTCATTAATGTTGAAGAAAAGCCTTAAAAGCTGAAAACCACGCACTGCAACACCACTGGTATGGTCGTCCGTATGTCCGACGTCCGTATGTCCGACGTCTGTATGTCCGACGTACGTATGTCCGACGTCCGTATGTCCGACGTCCGTATGTCCGACGTCCGTATGTCCGACGTCCGTATGTCCGACGTCCGTATGTTCGACGTCCGTATGTCCGACGTCCGTATGTCCGACGTCTGTATGTCCGACGTCCGTATGTCCCACGTTCGTATGTCCGACGTCCGTATGTCCGACTCCGTATGTCCGACGTCCGTATGTCCGACGTCCGTATGTCCGACGTCCGTATGTCCGACGTCCGTATGTCCGACGTCCGTATGTCCGACGTCCGTATGCCCGACGTCCGTATGTCCGACGTCCGTATGTCCGACGTCCGTATGTCCGACGTCCGTATGTCCGACGTCCGTATGTCCGACGTCCGTATGTCCGACGTCCGTATGTCCGACGTCCGTATGTATGACGTCCGTATGTCCGACATCCGTGTGTCCGACGTCCGTATGTCTGGCGTCCGTATGTCCGACGTCCGTATGTCCGACGTCCGTATGTCCGACGTCCGTATGTCCGACGTCCGTATGTCCGACGTATGTATGTCCGACGTCCGTGTGTCCGACGTCCGTATGTCCGACGTCCGTATGTCCGACGTCCGTGTGTCCGACGTCCGTATGTCCGACGTCCGTATGTCCGACGTCCGTGTGTCCGACGTCCGTATGTCCGACGTCCGTATGTCCGACGTCCGTATGTCCGACGTCCGTATGTCCGACGTCCGTATGTCCGTATGTATGTGATGTATGTCTACAGAAATACCTCATGAAATACCTCATGTTGGGTACTGCCAAGTACGGAAATGCACGGCGGATTTTATACATGATAGATAATACATAGAGTTGCCGTGATCCTCCGGAAGCAAGGCATTGGCCTTGCATACCAGCCAGTCGGCCAACTTCTAATTTACAGCCTAAACCAAATTTACGACGCTGGCTCCGGACGGTCAACCAGCAACAAGCCTCGCTATCTTGAGTGGCCTTGCAAGAATCAGGATGTGAAATTGCATTGCAGACAACCAGGAGCCGCGGTGTATGACGGTGTATGGTGTATGACGTGGGACGTATTGACGTGTACGGTGTATGCAGTGGCGCACGCAGGATTCCATTCGGGGGGGGGGGGGGGGGGGGTCAGAACCCTAAGAGCGGGCCCCCTTGTATGCGTCCCACCCGTTTTTTTTAAAAGAAAACTTCGCGGATTTTAGTCACTTGATTTTGAGTGGGCCCCATACAGCATGGGATCTGAGACATGCTAAATCAATGTCGTGTAAGGTGACTGCGTGTGCTACTGATGTGCGAATTTTAGGTGCGTGTGCTACTGATGTGCGAATTTTAGGTGCGTGTGCTACTGATGTGCGGTAAACTGTCGAGAGTTGAGGAAATGAGGTCAATGACGACACGCAGAAGTGGTGACTAGTGAGCCGATATGATATTTTCGTAGCGGGTATGTGTGATCAGTTGGCGCGATACATAGCTGATTTTGACAACATACAGCATCGCAACAAATGTGGAGACGGTCTCGCGCATGACTTGGGAAGGCTGAATTCCAACGGATCCAGGGACTGGTGTAAACCAGTTGCTGGATACCTGTCTGGAAGCTGCACACAGGCTTTCTGGAGTTTGGTCAAAATGAGAGAAGCACGGGGAACAGATCGCGACAAAAAAAAAATCAAACGTCGTAATAACTAGTTTGTTTCGGGAAATCTGCTACCCATTGTCTTTGGTGGGCTTGGATACTCAAAATCATCGGTCCCTAGGTACATCTCTAGTATTGACAATGAAACGTAACATGTGCCAAATAGCAAAGCATTTTATTTCATCAGTGAAGTTGAGCGTTACAATATTATTTGGCTACGCCCACATATGTTTGAGATGCTTATGCGCAAATTGCAATTTAGGTAGAAGCCACGTTTACACGGGACTTTATATTCTTTAGACATGCATGAATTATATTTTCGGAAATTGAGGCAATTTTAGAAACTGGGCCAAATTATGGCGTTTTTTTCCCTTTCTAACCTCCCAGATGCATGTCCCCATACAGGTTTAACAGTCCCAGCCTTTGGACGTCAAAGTCCCGTATAAAATACGCTAGGCTACGTTCGCGAACGGTATATAGTAATTAACCCTGGAGGCGTTGGGGGGAGGGGGCGTCCCCCCTCCCCCTTAGAGCCTTTCATGGGACACATTTTCAGCCCCCATCCAGTTCCATCACATGCCGGGCCATTCAGCCAGACCCAAACCCATTCCAATCCCAATTCATAATTGATGGGGCTCCCATTCCCACCCGTTTCAGCATATTTCACCTTTTTTAGTGCTACAAAATTATATGGCCTGTCCCAAACCCATTCCAACCAGTTACATTTCCAAAAAATTGCCCCTTTCCCACCCATTTCCATCCCATTCCCATTCCCATATGGGATTCCCATTCCATGAAGCGATCTACCCCCCCCCCCCCCCCTCCTTAGTTTTTTTTCCCGCCATAATCAGAAAACACATAGAGATATCGACTTGAAACTTCCAGCAACTTGAAATGAATAGCTAAGCCACGTTTTGGCAAAACAAAAATTGGGTCCCGGCCAGGTCAGGTCACGTCAAATGACATGACCGCCAAACAACTTCTAGGTAGCACCACCGGCACAATGGTTAATCGAGCGACATGAAACTCATGGCACGTCATGAGGTCATTAGGGACTACACTATCTCGGACTTTTTATCGGTGACCTAAGGTCAAGTTATAAAATCGTAAACTTTTCAATGTAACCCTAGGGAAAACACGCATATTTATCAGTTGTAAAGGGATACATTTAGTTAATGCTTGCTCTAGACACTAGTGTTGGCCAGAGACTGGACCTGACCGGGCCCCATATCACGTCTCAGCCAGCACTTGATCTGGCCCCTACCAGGATCGGGCCCCTACCAGTAACTGGCCCGTATAAAAAATGCAAGGAGCGGACCCTAGTGTGATCGGGCCCCATATCACGCCTTTGCCAGCACCAGGCCCCTGCCTCGATCGGACCTGACCATGACCGGACACCTACCAGAAACGGGCCCGTATCAAGAATATGCAAGGACCGGGCCCCGTTGTGACCGGGCCCTAATATGACCGGGCCTTCGTTTTGACCGGGCCCCATATCACGTCTTTGCCAGTACCGGGCCCCTTCCTCGATCGGGCCTGATCAAGACCGGGCCCCTACCAGGAACGGGCCCGTGTCACCAGAACGTGACCGTATCAAGAATTTGCCAGAACCGGGCCATGTTGTGACGGCTGACGGGGCCCTCGTCCTGACCGGGCCCCATATCACGCCTTTGCTAGCACCGGTCCCATGCCTCGATCGGGCCTGACCAAACCGGGCCCCTACCAGGAACGGGCCCGTATCAATAATTTCCAAGGACCAGGCCTTGTTTTGACCGGGCCCCATATCATGCCTCTGCCAGCACCGGGCCTTGTCTTGATCCTTGATCAGGCCCCTACCAGGAATGAGCCCCTACCAGGAACGGGCCCCTACCAAGAACGGGCCCCTATCAGGAAGGGGCCCGTATCAAATGATTTGAAAGGAGCGGGCCCTGTTGTGTCCGGGCCCTCGTCCTGACCGGGCCCCATATCACGCCTTTACCAGCACCGGGCCCTTGCCTCGATCAGGCCTTACCAAGACCGGGCCCCTGCCAGACTACGGGTCCTTTTGATGCGGGCCCCTCAGAAATTTCGGGGGCGGGGGTCAGCTGACCCCTTTGACCCCCCTGCGTGCGCCACTGGGTGTATGCTTGTGAGTTGTGACCCTTTTCTAACTATGGGTGATTGTGGAAGCAGAACCAACTGGGACGTGGTGGGGAAGTCGTCTGCTGGTTTCAGCAGTAACTACCAGGAGTCTTACTCCGGCACCTTCAGCATTATGCGGGAGGGAACCATCCAATACCAGGCTCTGATTGGTCATGATTTCAACGGTACATGACTTTTGCCAGCCGACATGTTCAGCGTGCAAAATCCCATTGACATCTCCCTCTCAAACTCGAAAACTAAAAAGGCTAGACAAACGCATAAAACAGCGTAGCTCTACAAGGCCATTCGAAGTTACTTCGGGTATTATTTGGATCAGGTCAATATTAAGGTCACCAGGGGTAATTAAAGGTCACATTTCCCGAGTAAAGGATTTTGCTCGAGAAACCCCAAATAGCGCGGGACGTATGAGAGCTAGTGACAAACTGAAAAAAATCATTCGAAACCTCATGGAAATTGAAATCGCCATGGTTGCACTCTAATTTAAGTTCAGGTCAATAGTGCAGGCCCCAGAGGTCACCAAAGGTCAAGAGGACATTTTTTCCCAAATGTTTTCACAAACAACTTGCATTGGTTAGATATATAGCAGCAATTTTAACACCATCGTGTTTGTCTCGTATAGTCGCTTCGAAACAACATATTAATGGTGACTTGGTTAGGTCAACTTCAACATTTGACCTCAGGTCAATGTCATTTGGTAACCCAGGTAGGTCATGTTGCATATGGGGTGACGCGACGATCGACGACACAAACACAGTAGTGTCATTCGCACGTCTCTAGTTATATTATATCAAGAGTTATTCGCAAGCAAGTGATGGTGACCTGAGATGATCTCAGCCAACCTTGCAGAGGTCACTGAGCAACAATTGCACTTGGGTCATCAACAGTCCACAGGAGGATGTAAATTATGTCCCTCGTGAAGCCTGGAAGCGGACGCTCCGTAGCATCACGATATCGGAGGATTTTAGGTTATTCCCTCGTGAAGTCTGGGAGCAAAGGCTTCGTAAGATCACGACCTCAGAGGATTTTTGGTTATGCCCCTCATGAAGCCTGGGAACGACGGCTCCGTAGGATCAAGACCTCGGAGGATTTTAGGATATGTTCCTCGTGAAGCCTTGGGAGCTGAAACTCGTAAGTCGCTAGTCGCAGAGTGCTTCGTAGGATCACGACCTCGGAGGATTTAGGTTATGCCCCTCGTGAAGCCTTGGGATCGAACGCTCTGTTGGATCACGACCTCGGAGGATTTTAGGGTATGTCCCTCGTGAAGCCTGGGAGCGAATGCTCCATATGATCACAACCTCGGAGGATAGTAGGAAACATTAGGTCCATCTCATCTGTTGGGTGACTGCAGTAAGACAGGATTCATTCCCCAGTGAGCCAGGTAGCTCTGGCAGTGAGACTTCGGTTTTTAGTAGGCCGCTGTAGCAGTATCAGAAGGCGCCTCGGGAATACGCAATAAGACGCGAGCGCTCGGCTGTACTAAGGCTACAACGGCGGACTTTGCAATGTATTTTACGAGGTAAGTATACACATAATTATATAATATAATATATTGTATTTGTTTTAGCACTGTTTTGAGAACAATTGAAGACATTGCAATTACAATAATAAATAACCTTATTCTCATAATGCCGAAAAATATTTTAAAAAGACAAAGTCTTTTTAAAATATTTTTCGGCATTATGAGAATAAGGTTATTTATTATTGTAATTGCAATATAATATATTGTTAAATCCTGGTGTGTTTAGTGCCTATGGAGCCAAAAGCACGCCTCAAGACTGCCGAAACTGCGTACCAAGCGCAGTGCTACGCACCACTGGAGGGAATAGGAAAAGGGGGAGGGGTCAGGCGACCAACCTGACTGTTTACTGAATAGTATGAAAGAGATTGCTGATTGAGTGAATGAATGGGGAAGTCTGAGTGCAAGGATGTATGACTGTGTTAGTTCCAGTGGGAGTTGGTCCTCAGCGTAGCGTTGCACTGGGCATGCAGAACAGGCATGGAACCGATCACAGAACTCACGGTGTGATAGTTTGGGAGACAAACCGTTGGGAAATTATGTAAGGAGGATCCAGAGGCCATTGGTGCCGGCTCACAAACAAGGACCCGGACCTTATTCCACCTGACCAATTCCCTATTAAACCGCAAAACTTCACCAACCCCCACCCTAACCGTGCAGCGACCTATGTGCTCGCCGATGATTGACTTGCCTCCAAATTAAAATAAATGTATGCATGGGTCAGGTGCGAATCCAACATTGCAATCATGGAAACAGACGCATACGTCAAAATTGCTCCAATAATTAAGTAATACCTCAAAAACACGGGATGTAACGTTCTGAAAATGCCATTGTTCGATTCCTGATCTAAAAAAAAAACGTGAGCAAAATTGCGAAATTATTTCAAATTGTTGCAAATGTTGCAGGCGGCTATAATTGTTGCAAGCGAAGCCGAAGAACCCCGAAATTGATGCCCTTCCAGTCAACGGCCCAAAACTAACCCGCAGAAGAGTTCCCAAATTTAAGAAGAAATTTTTGCAGAACGTTGCATGTTGCAAAAATCCAGATCGCACAGGAAAATCCCGTTACACAAACACTGTGGCTTTAGCACGACCACACACGTTTTTGGAGGTAGGGTCACTTGACTTGACCTGTTGACCTGACTTGATACGACCTGAAGTTAAAACTTTAAAGGGAGATAATCACCTCTTGATTGTGTTAGCAACAATTGATTTGGCTACCGTTATGGTATTGAAATGATGTGATCTAAATTTAAGAATTAAACAAAATTATTCCCTAATTCAAAGTTGGAAGTTTGGGGAAATTAATTTTGTTTTCGTAGTTAACATGTATTGCACAGTAACTTCACAGTATCAGCGACAATTTACAATTCTCATTTCACAGTAGTTACATTACCTCAGTGTCAGCGGCTGTTCCCAGTTTACAGTTCACCGTAGAGACACAGTAACCCCACGACAGCACACAGGCACCGGCAAGAGGAGCGGCAGCACACGCCGATCATGGCGAGCGGGGCGGCAGCACGTGCGGACAGCAGCGAGCGGAACGACAGCACGCGACAGCAGCGACGACCACGCTCCAACGCGGCAGCAGACGGATCCCCTCCGCACTCCGGTCGCTGCTCGCGCCCGGCCGGCGCCGGCCCAGCGCCAACCGACACCCCCGAGAATGGGAATTCGCAGCGGCGCGTCAGGGAAAGGATGTCTTTGAGGATGTTTGAGTACATGGAAAGAATGGGAGGGGGAGCAAGAGTGAGCAGATGATTACCAAGTGTATGTGTGCGTGTACAGTTGCACCTATCGAGTGCGTGTGTGTGTGTGTGTACATGCGTGTATGTGTGGGCGTGTTTGTATGTGCATGAGCGTGTCTTTGTGTGCGCATAATAACTTCAATATTTAGTTCTGGCAGCATTTTCAACTGTTTCCATTTATCGTAGTCTATATTTCAGGATAATCTAGCGGAGTGAAGCTCCTTGTGGGCTTCTAATTGCAGGCTGCTAAAAAATTGTTGAATCGATGGCATACAATTGTGGTGCCGAGCAGTATATATAGTTATTTTTGCAATGGAGCATATTATTATTATGTGCGTTTTTTCACAGGGGGAAATTAATTGATCGTTATTTTCCCTTCACTATTGCAAAGCGCAACATATGGCGCTTTTGCATCAAGCTGTTCCACGTTGTTGGATGGGCACTTATAAACAAATCTCCGACACTAAATAGGTCGCTGGCCGGTGCCAAGCGTTTAGCTTGGCACTGGACGGAGACCTATGCCGATTTGAATGCACTTTTTTTTAAATGATTCTTGATTTTTCATCAAAGTTTGGCACATATTCGCAAAAGATAGAGTGCAGGAAACATATTGCATACCTTCTTGATAAATAACAATGCGTAGGGAGGCTAATTTACTGAATTCGTTACCGAGTACTTGCTGAGCACCGACCGTTATAAGCGTTGATCGCTTATCGGTTGGAAACTGGCCATATCTTGCGGTAGGAATGCTTATATGCAAAATGTGATGAATTTATATCATATTGTGGCCTCGTCTATCGATTTCAGATGCCAACTCCATTTTTTGTGGAAAAAGGTGATTATTCCCTTTAACACAATACGGATAATTGGTGCTGCCAAATTTATCAATAATTGCCGTGCCAAATTTGGCGACGCTGCGCGCCGCCGTTTTCTCGCTATTTTCGAAAAACCTCAGGGGTGGTCAAAATAACTCGGTTTGATTACCGTTCCACCAGCGTCCCATCACCTTCACACAGTGGCGGCGGAAGAGGGGGTACAGCTGCCCCCCCCCCCCCCCAACTCAAGACGTTGGGGGGGGACATAATTCCCCCATAAATTTGTAATAGTGGTCCTCCAAGAAGTTGGCTGAGGGCCCCGAGGTACTCCAGCCAGCGTGAGGGGCCCTCTAAGGCCGACAGAAGGCCCTCAGTCGGCCTGAGAGGAGCCCTCAGTCAGCCTGAGGGCCTGCCTCAGTCGGCATGAGGGGCCCTCAGTAGGCCTGAGGGTCCCTCTGTCGGTCTGACGGGGGCCGTCGGTATGCCTGAGGGGGCCCTCGGAAGGCCTGAGACTTTAACATGGACCTGTCCGACTTTTTTGCGACCATTTAGAGTCCCAGCAAAATATAGTGATCTAAATCCGAGGAGATCTGGTGGAGGCGTCACTTTGACCACCCCTGGGTATTTCAAGAAAAGCGAAAAAACAACGGGGTGCAGCGCCGCCAAATTTGGATTGGCTATGTTTGCATCAATTACTCACTTTGTGTGAAAATTTTAACCCAGGTCGTCTCAAGTCAGGTCACCAGGTCACGTCAAGTGACCTTACCTCCAAAAACGTTTGTGGTCCTGCCAAAGCCACAACGTTTGTCCGAGAAATGTGAAACTTGCAGGATTTAATAAGGTCATAAGTACCTACAATTTGATTATCTCGGATTTGTTTTTGTATCGGTGACCAGGTCAATTTCGTGACCTCCCCATCTCCTATATAAAGGGCAAATTCAAACCATTCCAACACAATAAACTCGAAAACCCTTGGTGTGAATCCAAAACCCATACATTCTCTGAGTCAGCATGATGGCAGGCATGTCAGTGTACCACTGCCATTCAGATCGGACCTCTATAGTTTTCAAGTAAATTGTGAAGGCGTGTAATTGATATTGATTGCAATGATATTTGTACTTAGTGCGCCCGAATTTATGCATATGTTGCACTTTTGTGACATTCACTCTGCACCTATTTTAAACTGCAGAAGAATGGGAGAAATATACATTTAGAGTTTGGGGCGATGTTTTGACTCTCAGTGTGCCCTTATCTTTATACCGGACTCAGTGTGCCCTTATCTATACTTATACGGCCTTGCTTTATACGAGTCATGTTTCAGTTTAGTTTACCAGTGTCTGTTACCAAGGGGCCATGTAGGATGTGGAAAAGAATAAGAGAAAAGGGTAGAGGTGTCAATTTCTTTCCATGCACAGCCTGAATGATGTGAGTATGTTGCCATATGTTTCTTACTGATCGTACTACATTTATATTTTATTTCATTATTAACATTCAATCTGCAGCCATTTTAAACTGCGATAATGTAGGCAAACACCCAAGCTCTGGTATGACAAGATACATACAGGACTTGCATGCTATTGGTGGTGTAGACGATACACAGAGTAGGTAAAAGTCGAATCTTCAAACACGTCCTAACCTCAGACTTCATGCTATCAGAATGCAGACAATACCAATGCATGGTGCTGTAGTGTGTCAGTATTTATTACCTTCTGATAGCATGGAAGCCAATCAGGCACGTAGCCAGGATTTCGTCCAGGGGGGGGGGGGGCGGCGCCTCGAAAGGGCCCCTTCCCGAACGTTGAAAGGGCCCCTTCCCAAACGTTGAAAGGCCCCCCCCCAAAAAAAAAAAACGCATGAAAAGTCACGTTATAAGGCTGGAAAATGCAGTATGGCAGGTATGGCATGTGCCATGCCAACGTTTAGGAGCTTGAGTTAGCAAACTGCCATATCAACTTTGGAACCAGCGACACGAATTTGGAATCAGCTATACCAACTGTGAATATTTTTTAAGCTCAAGAGCTGGAACTCTTAAACAAATTGCGCCGCGGAGCGGCGCGAATTTTTTTAGTATTATGCCCTGGGTTTGGTTTCTCATCAATGCGTCGCATTGCGTATGGTGCGGACCTCTAACATTGCTATATGGTACGTTTAAAAGTGCGGAGGAGAAGTGCTAAAGTGAACTATTTTACCCAATAATATAGGAAAGTAGCAACATAACACATAAATGCGCCGAGAAACTGACCGATTTTTTTTCCTAACCCGCATATAATTGAATTTGTAGTTAAATTGCGCCGCGGAGCGGCGCGAAAATTTTGAGTTTTATTCCCTGTTCAACTGTATTCTTACTGTTGAAAGGCCCAATGTCCCTTCAGATCGTCTAGGGGCGCCTCTGACCTTTTCTACGCCCTTCCGACCTGTTCGGGGACTCATCTGGGATCCGCGAAACGAAAAGACATGATGTGGAGTGGGTGTTATATATAATGCAAAGAGGGCTTACTCGACAGGAAAACATAAAATCGGATTTTTCGGGTATATTGTAGCACCCTGACGAAGGGTGTTACAATATACCCGAAAGCTCCGCTTCTAATATTTGTATTGTGGAGTAAGTCCTCTTTGTTTTAATCTTCATCTGGGATCTATACGTGCTTTGACCCTTCCGGTCTCACCAGAGCCTCCTCTGACATTCCAAGAAGCCCCTCTTGTGTGTCAAGGGGCCCATTCGGCCTGTTCAGAGGTCCTTCCGAACTGGCCAGGGACTGCACTGGCTGCTTTGTCGCCCTGCCGACATACTCAGGGGCAGGGGCGGCGGATTGCGGGGCGCAGGGTACCCAAAATCCCCCTCAAATGAAAATCCTGGGGAGGAGAAGGGTCATGGTGCCCCCAGATTGATCAGGCTAAAATCTGGGAGGGGGGGGGGGGGGGCAAAACTACCCCTTGCCCCCAGGATTTTCGACTGGGGGGAATTTTGGGTACCCTGCCACCGCAATCCGCCGCCCCTGCTCAGAGGTCCCTCCGACCTGCCCAGGGCCCCTCCAGTCTGGCTAGGAACTCATCCGGCATGTTCAAGGGGCCTTCCGACCGGCCCAGGGACCCTTTCCGTCTAGCCAGGGGCCCCTCTGACTTGCCCAGGAGCCCCTCATATCGGCCCAGCGACTCTTCTGGTCGGCCTGTGCTGGCTGCTTTGTCGCCCTGCCGACATGCTCAAGGGGCCCTCCGACCTGCCCTGGAGCCCCTCCGTGCTGGCCAGGGGCCACTTCGGCATGTTCAGTGGCCCTTCTTACCCGTCCAGGGGTCCTTTCGGTCTGGTCAGGGGCCCCTCCGATCTGCGCAGGGGCCCTTTTAACTTTACAGGGGCCCTCTGGTCTCTACAGGGGCCCTCTGGTCTCTCCAGGGCCCCTTTAACCTTCTAAGGGGCCCTTCCGACCTAGAAAGGGACTGTGCTGGCTGCTTTGTCGCCTTGCGACATGCTCCGAGGGCCCCCACCGGCCCTGGGGCCCCTCTGTGCTGGCTAGAGGCTCATTCGGATGTTCAGGGGCCCTTCTGACCCACCTAGGGGCCCTTTAGGTCTGGCCAGGGCCCCTCTGACCTGCACAGGGGCCTTCTGGTCTGTCCAGGGGCCCTCCAACCTGCTCAGGGGCCCTTATGACCTGGAAAAAGACTGCGCTGGCCGCTTTGTCGCCCTGTCGACATGCTCAGGGGCCTTTCAACCTGCCCAGGGGCCCCTCTGTGCTAGCTAGGGGCCCATTCAACGTGTTCAAGGGGCCCATTCGACGTGCTCAGGGGGCCATCTGACCCGCTCAGGGGCCCTTTCGGTCTGGGCAGGGGCCCCTCTGACATGAACAGGGCTCTTTTGAACGTCCAAGGGGCCCTCTGGTCTTTCAGAGAGGGGCCTAATGACCCTAAAGGACCTCTGAAGTCCTCTAAACTCTCTAAAGACCACGCTTCGTGTATTAAAGAGCCTATGATACCGCGCTTCGCGCGGTCTCGTCGGCCCTTCTCGGCGCGCTGCGCGCGCCGAAAAGGGCCCTCGCGCGCCAAAAAGGGCCCTCCTGGCCTCCAGGGGAGGGGGGGGGGGGGGCGGCCGCCCCCGCCGCCCTCCCCTTGGCTACGTGCCTGAAGCCAATGTTCTTATCCAAGCTTTGGGTTAGAGTGGGGCATATGGCTGATGCAGTTGGTAGCTGGTACTAGGTACAACCATAAGCCCCAAATGTGATCATCATGTGTTAGTGACACCCCTTGCATGCTATTGGTGGTGTAGACGATACATAGAGTAGTTAACCCGCGAGTCACTGGGGGGGCTTTTTTTAGCCCCCCCCCCCCCTTAGGAATATTAGGCATATCTCAATAACTGATGCAGATATCGACGCCAAACTTTCAGTACCTATCCGGGCATCATTTTTACACATTATAAGAAAAAATAAAAAATTTCGTCAGAATTTATTTGAGATATAGTGAATTTAGTGACGTCACTAAACACGATTTTGACACCAAAATCGGCTAAATTTTGCCAGGCCCTACAAATGCCGCATATGAAGCAAAATGCAATCGAAAAACGCTAAAAGGTAGAACATTGCAAGGGCTACAAACAAGCTATCTCGAAATTTCGAAACATTTGGGTTTTGACCCAAAATTTTCAAAAAAAAACTTTTTTTGAAAAAATGCTCACAAAATCAAATATTTGAAAGATATTGAAAAAACCGGAATATATATCAGATAACAACATATGGGCAACTACCACATCAAATTTCAAAATTATATAATTTTTTTAACTTTCATGACATATAAAGTATGGGTAAATCATGACGTCAGATTTTGAAATTGCGTTTTTTGGATTTTATTGACCGGATACAGACAAATAAATGCCAGCACTGTTTTCTTTAGATAAATCTGATATAGAAACATGCCTTTTTTATTTCGATTTATCAATTTCAAATTTTGACCTTCAGTGACCTGAACTTGACCTGAACTTGACACTAACTTCACGTAAATGAAGTCAGGTGGTAAAATGACTTCTACTATCGAATTCTACGCGTAAAAGCATCCATAAACCATGTGCTGCATGACTTTCGTTGATATTTTGAGTGTAGTAACCTTTTGTGACCTGACCTTGACCTTGCTCTTTTCCAACAATCTCACTTTAGCTCATGTGGGATATGTATCATACCTTTGACATCGCTTTGGGTGATTATAGGCGTAATCGAAGGCCATGGATGGCAAGTATTGTCCATAAACTCAAATACCTCGATTTTGACGTTTGACTTGACCGTGACCTGACATGTGACCTTAATTTGACATTTTTAAGTTTGCGTTAGGCTTCTCTCATTGAGCGCTTTCGAATGCCGCCTTGCGCGTCCCGCTGCGATCATTGGTTCTGAAGATACCAGGGGGGGGCTAACCCCCCCCCCCCCCCCCCCCCCCCAGTGAGTCGTGTTACAGAATATACCCCAGTGACTGCCGGGTTGAAGGTTGATTCTTCGGTCACGTTCTAATCTCATACTTCATCATCATCATCATCATTTATTTCTTAGGGCTTCCACAGTTCATAGCTTTTCCAGTCTAGCGTCATTACAATACACACAGACACGCCCGTTGCCCACACCCGCAAACACACACACACACACACACACACACACCCACACCCACACACATGCACACATATACCTACATACATTCGCCAAGGATACAAAGCTGTACAGGCTCCTAAAACCTAAATATAAAAGAACATATACATATTTCACGCTGTTGTATCGGTTAAAATCCAATTTCTCGCACACTTCCGGCATCCCGCTGCTGTGCGGGTATCTTTAACATGAGCAGGAGCCAAATTCCACTGATTGGTTGCGCGGTAGTTAAAGTAACGTCTCGCATGCCCGGTGCGAACCCGGGGTAACTGCAACGCGCCTGCCTGCACCGCTCGAGTATCCCTTCAGAAATCTCCCCGCGATATACAAAACTCTCGCACAGGCTGACTGGTGCGTGGGGGAGTTCAGAAGGAAGTTAATTATCGACAGGTCACATTCGCTGATAAGTTGGTCGACACTTGGCCATTTTAGCTCGTTTAACAGCTGTGTCACATGTGTAGATCTACGAACACCAAATACGACCTGTGCACAATGGTTAATCACTTTTTGAACGCGACGTCGCTGCGTCTTGTCACATCCAGCCCAAGCAGATACACAGTATGACAAGTGTGGGAACACAAGCGTCTCGACTATCAATTTCTTCACTTCTTTTCGCAGCCCTTTTGCGAGTTTGGACAACCCCCCAAGAGTTGCATAATTGCGACGTATTACTAATGAAAAGTGATTATCAAAAGTGAGACCACCGTCTACGACCACCCCTAAAATATGAATGGTTGCAGAGGGCTTGATTTTGGCCTCACCAAACTGAACTTCAAAATTTGATAGCGCACGCTTCTGTCTATGCTTTATCAAGGCAAGATCAGTTTTTACTGGATTAATGTTTAGGCTATTGTACATTTTCTCTCATGTTTGTATTTCAAAATACATTTTAAATATCAAAGTGCAAAAGTAATCGCCCTGCCATTGGGTGCCAAATGCCAGACAAACGAATCATCGGTTTAGAGCGCACCATAAAGCAGAAAGTAGTTAACAATGCCATTCTGGCCAAAAATAGGGTCTCTAGGCCTCTAATTGGTCGATGGTCGTGACGTCAACGGTACATGACTTTTGCTAGCCGGCATGATCAGCGTGCAAAATTCCATTGGGATCCCCCGTCTAACTCGAAAGATAAAAAGGCTAGCAAGACTCCGAAAACAGTGTTCGAAAGCTCTCTTCAAGGGGATTCGAAGTATCTGGGGTATTATTTGGCTCAGGTCAATATTGAGGTCACCAGAGGTCATCGAAGGTCTCATTTTCCGAGTGAAGGACTTTGTTCTAGAAGCCCCCAAATATCTCGGGAACTATGAAAGCTAGTAACAAACGGAAAAATGCAATCGAAAGCTCATGAAAATTCAAATCGCCATAATTGACTCAAATGTAAGCCCTGGTCAATAGTTTAGGCCCCAGAGGTCACCAAAGGTCACGAGAACATGTGACCATGATTTTCCATCCCCAAAATATAAATAAAATATTTAGAGGAAAAACATATGTCCAATGTTCTTACCATCGAAGGCCAATGTATCGAAGCCGATTCTGGCAAGAAAAGCAAATCCGAATTTTAAATGGTCACATTATAAAATCACGTGATCTGAGGTCTAAGATCACATGTAAAAATTCTCAATTTTTCGTTGTTTTGAAAATTGATTTTGATCACATTAATATATTGTTCCTGACGGTTCCGATGATATATAGGTTTGTATGACTCGCATGATTTAGATGGGAGATATTGCCCACTGAAAAGTAGAGTTTTGCAGGACAACAAAATTGCCCAAGGCAACTCGAAAACCGTTTGGCGGACGGAGCTCACAATTTCATAATGTTAATCTACGGCCCAGGATAACATGGATCAAAATAAAATGATTCACTGCAACAATATAGCTGGTAGACATGTAACATTTCAGTATATATGGTCTGATTAAAAAATTCAAATAATCATTTTACTCAGATTCAAGATGTTTCGGGATTTTCAAGTCGGGATTTTTCGGGTTTTTTTTTAGGGGAGGGGGAGGGGGGGGGGGGGGCAAAAACATACGTTTTCCTACCGATTTTTTTTTGTTTGGGGGGGGGGGGGGCAATTGCCCATTTTGCCCAACCGTAGATCCGCCACTGGTGTTAAAATTACTGCTATATGTCCAACCAATACAAAGTTATTTATAATTTGTTTTTGGAAAACATGTTCTCGTGACCTTTGGTGACCTCTGGGGCCTAAACCATTGACCCGAGCTTACATTTGAGTACAATTATGGCCATTTGAATTTTCATGAGCTTTCGATTGCATTTTTCCTTTTGTTACTAGCTTTCATAGTTCCCGAGATATTTGGGGGCTTCTAGAAAAAAGTCCTTCACTCGGAAAATGAGACCTTTGATGACCTCTGGTGACCTCAATATTGACCTGAGCCAAATATTACCCAAAAAAACATGTACCGTTGACGTCACGACCATCGACCAATTAGAGGCCTTGAGACCCTATTTTTGGCCGGAATGGCCTTGGTACCTACTTTCTGCTTTCTTTTGCAGCATTAGGTGCGCTCTAAACCGATGATTCGTTTGTCTGGCATTTGGCACCCAATGGCAGGGCGATTCTTTTTGCACTTTTATATTTTTAATGTATTTTTTTAATACAAACATGAGAGAAAATGTACAGAGTTTGCTTCTGTCATCAGATCAGAGAAAGAAAGCTTTAGTGCTGTGTGAAAGGCACCAGAGACACAATGCGTATCGTGTGTTGTGAATACGTAATGCCGAAGGCCTGAAGTGATTTTGGTTCGTGGAGGCAAGATGTATACAATTCAAAAGTAATTGTATTCATTCATGAGTAAATAATGATTCGGTACAGGAGCAGAAGGTTATAACAGTTACTCCCCAATGGATGTCCGATGGTGCACGAAAAACACTAAGCTGTTATTGCGCTCCTAGTCTAAATTCCCGGAATGTACATTGTACAATCGGTCTACTTATGATCTTCACTAGCTCTGGGTCTTCCACGGTAGGTAAAACGATAGCTGGCTGAACGCCACACCAAGACAGAGCCGGACCGGTTTGACAGCTCGCCCGGTGCCGGCCGATACTTGGCGGAATCTGCGCCGCTCCGACCTGGTCTGACCCACAAAGGCCGATCGGGAAATAACTATGCGCATGTGTGGCGAGGCTGTGAGACCGTGGTTGACAATATAAGCAGACCTAGAATGCTAGTCAAGTAAGCGACGATGTCTGTGATGACCATTTTTAAGAAAAACATAGGTATGTGAAGCATCGCCAAGTGTGCAATTGCAATTGCAAATGCAATTGCAACACTGCATGGACTATACTTTAGGACGAATATTTTTATCTCAAGTTGACCGATACCGTCGTCACAGATGTCGTCTCGGAAGTGAATATTCCAGTTCGGAAATGGCTATCCGTCGCATTGATTGCGACGATTGACAAATTTGCAAGGCGCCAAAAAATAAAGTGTCGAGATTGTGACCTGAGCTCAAGGTCAAGGTCAAATTTAAACACGTAGCCAGTCAGATGCTTTATCAGCTGCACACATGGCGATGCTTCATAGACCTATGGTTTTAAATCCTGTCGTCGCAGGTATCGCAAATGTCGTCGCAAATATCGTCGCTAACTTAACCAGCGCACTGCAGGGGGTTTGCGCAGAACACGAACTGCAGGGGAGATGGGTGATTTCCACCCCCCCCCCCCCCCGCCCCGTGAGATCTCGAAAACTGCGCTACGCAGCGACAAGCAGAAAACTGTATTTGATAGCTGGATACAAGTTCTATCGAAAGTATTTCAGTTTTTTTTTTAGTTCAGGACAAAATTGAAGTCACCAGAGGTCATCAAAGGTCACATCTTCCAGTTTTTTTATCTCCTGTTTTAGGACTTTGCTCCAGAAATTCCCATATATCTCGGAAACTATGCTAGTTAGAAACAAACGAGAAAAAAACGCAAGTTAGTGAAATTTGCAATCCACAAGGTGTCCTCAAAATTGATCTCAGGTGAATATTTGAGGTTCCAGAGGTCAAAAAAGAAAAAGAAATGCTGTCTTTTTGCAAAACCGTTTTTGCTATTAACTTTGTATTTAATAAAGACAACACAACACTGTTTACGCCATTGTGTTTATCTCTTCATGGTGCTTCGAAAAATGTGCATGGTGACCTTGTTAAGTCATCATAAAAATTTGACCTCAGGTCATGGTCAAGTGGTGACCCAATTAGGGCATGTTGCATATGAGAAGACGTGTCTCGACGAGACAAACACATTGCTGTCTGTTTTACTTCTCTATCTTTATTATGTTGGGAGTTATTGACAAAGAAGTGATGGTGACCTCACATGACCTCAAATGACCCCATAGGGGTCACTGAACAAAACTTACACTTGAATCATCAAGAATATCCTATAATAACATGATCCAGAAGTAATTGGACTAATATCATGCATATCCTTGAAATAGGAAGCATTTGTATATTACCCATTGACTTAATATGGGGAGGTTACGAAATTGACCTTACCTTAGGTCACCGATATCAAAATTCCGAGATAAACGAATTGTACCTACTCACGCCCTCATGCCATCCTGTACGTTTCAAACTGATCGGTGAGAAACTCTGGCTTTGGCACAACTGCCAACATTTTTGGAGGTGGGGTCACTTGACCTGTTCTGGTGACCTGACCTGATGTGACCCGAGGTTATTTTTTGTCTTCAAAGTGTGCGCAATTAATGTCCTAACAGGTGTGATAAAACCCGGCGGCGCTCAATCCCCATGCAGTGCGCGGGTTAATCAATATAAGTAAACCCGCCCGGGTGTGTTGGCGGAGCGTGAAGTACGGAGCGGCATGATGCGAACAGTGCGAGGCCCACTGCATTTGTTTGTTTTCGCGTAGAATCATCAGGTGGACGTTTGCATTCGTAATGTCGGGGTTCTGCATTACACATGACACGTGGCATGATTAAGAAAGAAATACGCCTAAAATCTCCTGGTGCCAGCGCCGTTCGAACCCACGACCAAGCTACGAATGCTAGTCGACAGCTATATACATAGACTGAGCTATTTGGGCTGAGCTGATGGGCACTGTTATTCAGTCTCCAATGTTGGATCTCTGCCAGCTCAGGATAGCTGACCACTTGACCCTCGAGACAGGCGGCCCTGACCACACCCGGGTCGCGGGGGCCGGCGCATTCCATTCCGACATCGCCCCGCAACTCCCTCCCTCCCCTCCCCAGGTCACGCACCTGCCAGACAGCCACAATGGGTACCAACCTACGGTGGGGAAACCACCTTTTTGTTGTGCCTATCGCGACCGTTGCGCCACGTGGTGGCAAGGGAAGATCATTAGAAGACCGACTATACGTCCTACAAGTGACACGGGAATCTAGAGTGAGTCTAAGAAAGAAATGCGAACTGTGCTCCCGAGTCGATTCGTCGTTTGACGCGGGATGCATAGGAAAAAACGGCAGGAGCGGGGGCTCCTGGTGGAAAGAACGTAGGAAGACTTACAACCTAATATCACCACTCACAAGAGCGCATTGTTCGCACCAGCGAACGATATAAGAAGGCTCCACTAAGCACGAAGTCACGCACAGGGCTGGGAAAAGTTACCGTTCTGTCATTCTAATCTTCGACAAATCTATAGCCATCGGTGGAGTAATCGGTGACAAATCTTAGACAGACAAGTAGGTACCACACCTTTGCAAATGATCACCTCTGACATGATGCTCGCACCCTAGATATCATTAAGTTTCCCAATGGAAAACATAATTATAAATAATGTTGTTATTCTAATGCGGAAACCAACTTTCGGTTAATCCTGCAGTTTTAAAATACTCCTGCAGGTAAAAAACAAGCAAGCGATCGAGTTCGTTTGTTCACGGAACAAAACATGCGCAACACCAGCGATAAGGAGCACTGTGCGCAGCCTGGCGGCTGGGAAACGGCACGTGAACGCCACACGCTATTCAATTACAGCGAAGACAGAACGGTAGTGTGGCACCGTGTGGTACCGATAAGATATGCAAGTGCGGAACAGAGGCCGTCCAGCGGGACGATAGTGATTTGTGTTGCGCAAAATTTGTGTGCGGGCTGCGGCTCGCAGGGGGTGATGCCGCTATATCCACCTCGTTTGAGCCCGAAGCTTGATGTGACGTCACTGGAGTCAGAGTCACGACATGTCACGGCGCGTTTCACAGCATATCCGGCAATTCACTGGGGCAGAATCATACAATTAAGCATGTGCTAGGAATTAACCCGCGACTTACAGGGGGCTATTTTTTGCCCCCCTCCCGTTATTTTGCAATAATTCCTCAACCAACTCTAGTATCGTCACCAAACTTGCAGTACCCTCAGCTGAATTTGAATAAATGTCAGTATATGTGGATAGGAGAGAAAAGGCAATCAGAGGAATTGATCTGCGGTTCCGTTCCCGTCAAGCACCTTAAAATTTTAGGCGTACTGTTCAGTGCGGTGCAAGATTGCAGCGATGTCAATATGCAAGCTATAATGATAAAAATACAGAACACTCTGAATCAATGGTGCCAGCGTGATTTGACCATAAAGGGGAGGATTACCATTGCCAAGTCCTTGGTCATTTCACAGTTGATTTACATTATGTCAGCAGCGCGGATAGAAAGAAAACACTTGGATGCAATTCAGAGCAAAATTATGAAGTTTGTGTGGAGGGGAAGACCACCAAAGGTCGCTCGGAAAACGCTATATCAAGGAATTGAGCAAGGGGGATTGAAAGCGCCAAACATTCTGGCAATATATAAAGCAATGAGAGCATCATGGGTGGGGAAATTTATTGCAAATAATGAATTGGCGTTTGCCAAGGCATTCCAAAAAAGAAGTAAAATTTACGTTGGTGACATCACAAACATGGATATATGGATATACAATAGGACATGGGTTAGCACGAGATTGATACCGGAATTTTATAAAGAAATGTTGCTTTTGGTTTAGAGAGGCGGTGCCGATGACCGTACCCGAAAGTGGCAATGCCGTGCGAAAACAAATAATATGGTGTAACAAAGCGGTCTGCATAGATCGGAAAGTGATTATTTATAAGTCACTTTATGACAATGGCATTACATTTATAGACGATTTTATTGACATTCGCGGTCACCTCTTTAGTCATCAAGTTTTTTTGGAGCGAAATCATCATGTGCGGATTGGCCCGCTTCGCTATATGAGCCTATTGAGGGCGATTCCGGCGGAGTGGAAACGGATGCTAGTAGGGAGCGCACCATTATCGACAGCTGAGAGGACCACAGCTCCGTACATCGTAATACAAGGGAAGAATGTTCCGATACAACAGGTCAAAGCCAGTTTTTTCCACGACTATTGGATAGGGGACACCATTCCACGGGCTCAATTAAAATGGGAAAGTGAGGGCATCAGCTTTGGTGAGGACTGGAGAAGGATATATTCGGTACCGTTTACGATTACCAGCTCCACTAAGCTACAAAGCTTACAATACAGGATTACACACAGATATTTCCCAACCAGACGTTTTTTTATGCATAAGAGCTGTTCTCAATGATCCTTTCTGTGATGAATGTGGTGGAATTGAAACCATACACCATTATTTTGTAGATTGCCATGAAATAAGACTGTTTTGGAATGAACTAGTGGCGAAAATTAATCAAAAAATCAAACCATGTCATCGTTTTCATGCTAATGTAAATAATATAATATTTGGGGCCCTAAAAACTATGAGCGTGGTTAATCTTATTGTGATGATTGCGAAGCAATTCATTGTTAGTCGGCGCTTTAAGGAAGAGCGGGTATGTTTAGACGATTTCATGCCGTTTTTGTCGCGATATTATGTCATGGAGAAAATAATTGCTATGAAAAAAGAGAGAATGGATAAGTTTAAGGCAAAATGGAAACCATTCATAAATGAAGAACTCCAAATCAATATTTAAAAGAAAAGGCCTGCCTGCGGCAACCCTAAACCCTGGCGGGAGTGGGCGGGAGGGGGATGTGGGTGTGTGGGAGAATGGTGGGGGGAGGGGGGTGTAAACGAGCGTAAGCCGTACATTGATCGCGATTGGGCGATAAAGGCCGTTAGTCCGAGTGTGGCGCTGGATGTCACAGGAAACAATGATAGGATAGGCCCCGCCCTTTCCCCACCTGGGCTAACCCGGGACCGGACCTCAGCATGTGCTGCAGGGCCGGTCGACCGGCCGGGCGTGCGGGGCGCCGGCCACGCTGGCCGACGGCTCGCACGCCCGGCCGGTGGCGAGGGGGCGCCGCTTCGCGAACGGGAGCCGCTGAAAAACGCGAGGCGGCGCGGGCGGGGCCACCGATGGGCCCTTCGGGCTGATGGGCCCAATCGGGCTGATAGGCACCGATGAGGATTTCGATGTTGTATGGATGATTGAATGTTTGTTTTTAAGTGTTTATGTAAAAATGATAATACAAGTGTTTATGGTGGAGAACAAATGAGTGCGACAATGTGCAGTGCTGTTTGTATTGATGTTTTTTGTGTGTGAATAAATTAGCCCTTCGGTGGGATAAACGGGAAAAAAACTTGCAGTACCCTCTCTCACATCAATTCTACACATGTTGGCAAAAGGAAAAAGATGAGCTTATAATAGGTCAACCGGCAGTGACGTCAGAGTGACGTCATGTTCTTCGTTTTTTGTTGAAAAATAATGGTTTGCGGAAAACGCTGTCAAAAGTACAATGTTTGAGATAAATTAAATTGTCTTAAATAAAATTACTGACAATAGACCGGGATATCAAACTGCTTTCTCGGATTTTTTTCTTCTTCAACATTTTGATAAATCCAAATACATTTTTTTTGTTTATACAAAATTCTCAACAAAGAACAATGATTATCCAAAAAGCGGATTATATATGATTGAAACGTGTTCGGTGAATTTGTGTACCCAAATTGAAGCCCATGTCTTCAAAAATGACTGACTTATGACCTTTAAATTACAAAAACGACCACCTCTCACAGCATTACTATGCATACACATTGCATTTCCGTTTTTGCTTTTTAATTCTATTTCTATGGAAAAAACAATGTTCCAAGGTCATTTGTCGCGTTCTAGACGAAAAACAAACCCATAAGCATGTCTTACAACGCCCAATGACCGTAATCTGCAGTTTGACCTCTTGACCTCGGATGACCTTGACCTAACCCAAGATCATACACAGCTGAGAATGGTACTTAGAAGTGTCAGACACACGAATCATACCGATTTATCGACTGCTTATGCGTTTAATATCGCAATTTTGCGCGACAATTCCATCCATCGAGACATTTTGAAACGGTCAAACATTTTGTACTTGACCTGACCTGTGACGTCATCGGTAACCCCGAGGTCAACAATATTATGCTTACGTCGATACATTTTCCAGAGCTATTGAATGCCGTTTGAATTTGTACAATCGGTGTAGTAGTTCCGGAGATCCGAGGGGGGAGGGCAAAAAATAACCCCTCCCCCAGTAAGTCGCGTTATGGAATATACCCCAGTAACTGGCGGGTTAACCCTATTTGTAACAGGCTCCTGGCTACCCCTATTTGTAACAGGGGGGGGGGGGCGGATTCCGCCCCCCCGGAGATCTCGAGATCTACCCGTCCGATTTTCAAAAATGAAACGGTGTTTGGTTCCTCTCAACACGATCTACATTTCTAAATAATACAAATATCTAAATTTTGGATAGGGGGGCAACAGGAGGGCAAAAACTACAAATTTTAGTGGTATTTTTGATCCGACATAGCTTTCATGTTTATCGACTGATTTGAACACAACTAATAGGAATCGATAGAGATTGAATTGGATATTGATATATGATGGTGACGTTTGAAAATTCAAAAATCATAGGCGTGTGCAGGTCAGTCAATATGGGGGTGAAGTAAATGCGTAATAAAACCATTTTTTATGTTGTTTTTTGATAAATGAAATGGTATGTGATTGTGACATTAGACAAAACGGTTATACATCATATTTTTTTGCCATAGGCGGCACCAGGTTAGTGAAAAAGGGAGGTAAATTGGGAAAAAATATTAACCGCAGACAAGTTGCTACCCAGCACTATAAATATGTTACTGATCGTAGATAGTTCCTTTTTGCATGTTGCACTTCATCATAGGCGTATCCAGGATCCAAAATGGGGCGGCGCAAGACATTTTGAAAAGTATATTATCCGCTATTATGATACTAACTAGTCAACAGTGACTATTTCACTTACAACTTCAATTGACATTGCTTACCCCCCCTTTTTACCATACCTGGACTCGCCTATTATCTTATAATCGTTCGTAGAGTAGCCTGTGGTGCGTGTTTCATCCGAAAACTGCAGTATGTTATGTCATTGTACGCCCATGCCTCTTAGTTTCCTTGCAATAATATGACCCCTTTCTTCCATTCCTGAGCGCGCCTCTGCCAAAAATGACTTTATCCCCTTTTCTGGCCTCATATGTGCATATAGCATTATAAGCTAAACGTCTATTGTGCCGTTATCACTGGCATATCGTCATCCCCATGCCAGTCACCCCCCTTTTCATGTTCCTGAACACGCCCCTGAAACTCTATATGTAATAAATTATGCAAATAATGGAAGCAGAAGCTATCTTTTACATCTTGATAGCTATAAATGCCCCTTACATAACTCTATTGGCTTCCCGCCAAGCATTGAATACTTCCTGGAACCCCCCCCCCCCCCCCCCTTTTCAAGCCCCTGAAACCGCCTCTGCCATGCCATTTTTATGATATTTCATTAACATTAACTAATTTGCACTTGTTGCAATCGCCGTAAACCGATGAAACTCATTTATACTTGATGCAGTTAGGAAGAAACCGTGAAGATCGCATTTCCGTATTATCGCCAAATTTCGCCTCCGAACCCACCCAAAACTGGGCCCTGGAACCGCCTCTGCTCAGGTTAAGAACTCAAAATTTTGACTCCAAATGCAGTATTCAATTCTATGAAAAGTCCGAAAATGTCATGGCCCTGCTCCCAGCCGTTCTGGAGATATCTGCGAAAAACATGAGGGGGGGGGGGGCGGAATCCGCCCCCCCTGTTACAAATAGGGTTAATGGGCACTGATAATTCACCACGCTCTTCTTCGTGAATCCATGGCCGTACGAAACAGCCAGCTGTAACTGGCGGCTGACTACGTTTGTTGTGTGAGCGCGGCGCCGACGAAGGAACGGCTACCGCCAGTGACGTCATCCGTTGGTCAGCCCAGTTCAAGGTTGAATGGCTCGTGTCCTTACCAAATCGGTAGGCTGCCTACTAAGTTTACATACCTTCTGGCTTTCCAGTAAATACTAAATATGTGCAAGTGTTGACATCAGGCTCTTGCTTTGACGTATCGGGTGTTCTTCAGAGGATAACATGTGTGTCAAATAACCTTGTTAGTTGTGGCGCCTGTAAGCCCCACTGATTTACCTGTGTATGTGCTTAAAGGGAAATAATGACCTTTTGATTTTGTTAGCAACAATTTCTTAGGCTACCGTTATGGTTTTAGAATTATTTTATTTAAATTTAAGAATTAAATAAAATTATTCCCAGATTCAAAGTTGTAAGTTTGGAAAAAATACAAAACAAGTACCTTGTGTACTTCATGAAGGTCATTGACAAATTCGTCCTTCCCTACCATTGTTTACATCGAGTGCGCGGCATTTTTGGAGGCTCTGTGACGTTTCCGATCAAACTGAGCGCTGCTCGGACACACGCTAGTAGCGCTAGTAGCGCTTTCGTTCTCCATGGCAACCAGGCGTTAGCCAATCAAAAGCCAGAAAGGGAATACGTTCTGGCTTTTCATTGCCTCACACTTGGTTGAAATGGAGAACGAAAGCGCTACTCGCTACAACTCGCCAAAATGGTTAAGTGCGCCGAGAAGCATGACAATGACTTTGTAAACAAATCGCCGACGCTAAATAGGTCGCCGTCGATGTGCATCAATGAGCTTCCGATTTAATTGCCAGTTTTGTGTTATTGTTTGTTAGTTTTTTTGGGAAAAATTATTATTTTTCATGATAATATAAAGCATAGTGTTATATACAGCCACAGACCATATTATACAATACTCCTAATGTTGAAAACAAATGAATTGATTTTAAAAAATTGAGGGTCGCAACCACTACTATGCCGCCGTTGATGTGCATCGATGAGCTTCCGATTTTATTGCCACTTTTCCAATCGCTGTTAGTTTTAGAAGATCGCCGGGCATATAATTATAACGAGTAGAACGCACAATATATTTTCCACTCCATTGCGTAAAAAAGCAATACGGGAAAAGCCCGCAGTTTGATGAGGACCAAAAGTACTTGCAAGTACCGGTCGTTAAAAGTGTGGAACGCTTATCAACTTCAACTTGAAATATCTTTCGGTAGGAAAGTTTTCATGCAAAATGTGATGGATTTACAATATATTTTGGTCTCGTCTGTCGATTTCAAGTGCTAACTCCATTTTTGTGGAAAAGGTCATTATTTCCCTTTAACTTCACTTAAACTTGGTTGGTAGGTACAGAGGCGCAGGAACTATGTTTAAGTTGGGGGGGGGGGGGGGGGGCGGAGGCATTCTGAAGTTGATTCTTTCCATGCAACGCCCATAGGCGTAATGTTAAAATCCAAAATGTTGAGGACGGCTGCTCCCCTGCCCCCGTTCCTACGCCTATGGGTAGGTACAGAATCGTCACTTTTGTATGCAATTTGGTAATCTTTGACTAAGGTAGTGTGCCGCGCTATGTATAGTATGACAGCATATGGTAACATTAGAAAAGTAGCGGCATTGTGCACCACAGAAAAATTTCAATAAAGCCGCTAAACTTAACTTAACCCACCTTACCTATTAATAATAACAACTTTGTCGTAATGAATTTAGGCATACACTGTATAAAAAAAAATGTGTACACGCCTGCTTGTGAGATTCTCGACAAACAGCGAGTAACGTTACATTAAATATGGTAAGCTTACACGTTAAAAGCACGTTTGTTTGCAACACCAACACGGAAGTAAAAAACAAACTCACCAATGTGTTAGAAAACACGGATAAAGAATGTAGTGTGATAGTGTTTAACACGAGGCGAGCTTTGGACACCGCGTTCCACAATGCCACGGTGTGTGATATTTAACCCGCCTGCAGTAGCTGATGTCACTAACAGTTAGTTGCTTTACTAACTGTGCTGGTGTAAGTCAACACGGCACTTAGCAGCTGCAACGTTACCGTCATGTTGTGCAGCGTCGTCTCGTCCGCCATGTTTTTTAATACAAGTCCACCTTGCGGAGGCGGCAGTGCCGAATGGTAAGTGGAATAAAAATAATAGAATTGTTGGTTATTTAGTGCATACATGTGGGTTTATTGTGATGTATCTATCCCTTTGCTTTGTAAATACAGATTGTGTAGCAACTTCCATGCGTTATTTGAAGTAAAACAGCCTCAAGCAGCTCAGAGCAGTATCATCCCTAATATATAATACAGAGCAGTATCATCCCAGCGAAGGCATGACCTGAAGGATTTGGTGTATATGTAATGGGGGAGGGTGTACACTTCAGCCAGGGCAGCAAATATACTTATCCTGAGGGGTGACACTTTTTTAAGGCTGCAGTCAGGGCCCAAGAAACTGGGAGAATGTGCACTAGGAACGTGACAAAAAAGTCTTTATTGGTGTCAGCAAAACTTTGATCTCATCTTTAGAGGAACTCAATCCTAGATATGATTTCAATGCAGATTTAAGCTCCCCTCCACTTGGTGAATCTTTTTGACTCTGATTTTGTGTAATAAGCAAAAGCTTTCTGCAAAAAAAAAGTGACAGGGCCATTGCCCCTGCGGTCCCTTGTTCCTATGCCTATGGCAACAGTGTGCTATTGGGAGGCAGTGAGTGGGAACTGAGAAGTGAAGAATGACACATATTGTTGGTAGCAGAAGTACTGGGGACACTCCCAGGGGCTGGCTTTCAGTATTTTATTTCAGTAGGGTAAAACCTTGGTAGTCCTATGTCCTAAACCTATGTCGGACAGTTCTGAACGTCATTGGTACATGTCATGTCATTGGTATGTTGGTGATTATGTAGGGAGCCTGCACCACCATTATGAAGTTGTCAAGACTTTGACATGTGCCACCTTGCCTCAGTTTGCCCTAGTATCATAAATCCACATTCAGTAAGGTGAAATCAATAGTATTGGTCAACTGCTTTTAACATTTATTTCAATATACATATATCAGTACAGTGTTCTGAAATTACTTTTTGAATACATGCAGAGAGGTAACAAAACATGTGAACAGGTAATGTAACGGGTTTCCGCTTCTGCAAGGTTCTGCAATTTCGTGCTACATTGCATTTTTTTTTTTACATTTTTGAAAACTCTTTTTCTGGTTAATTTTGGGCCGCTGAATGGAATGACATAAATGTTGAGGCTCTCTGGCTTAATCTGAAAAATTAGAGCTGCTTGCAACAATTTTCAACAATTTGCAACATTTTTTTGAAATTTTTTGAAAACTCTTTTTCTGGTTAATTTATCCCCGTGTTTTCGAGATATTACTAAATTTTGTGGTTGCAAATGCAGAATCGAACTAGAACCGTACATACGTTTTCATTTTGGAGGCAGGTCAATCATCGGCGAGCACATAGGTCGCTGCACGGTTAGGGTGGGGGTGGTGGAATTTAGCGGGTTAATCGGGAATTGGTCTGGTGCAATAAGATCGGGGTTTTCTTGTTCGGGAGCCGGCACCAATGGCCTCTGGATGCTCCTTACATAATTTCACCAACGGTTTGTCTCCCAAACTATCACACCGTGAGTTCTGTGATCGGTTCCATGCCTGTTCTGCATGCCCAGTGCAACGCTACGCTGAGGACCAACTCCCACTGAAACTAACACATTCATACATCCTTTCACTCAGACTCTCCCCAGACATTCACTCAATGATCAATCTCTTTCATACTTTGCAGCAAACTGTCAGGTTGGTCTTCCTGACCCCTCCCTCTTTTCCTATCCCCACCAGTGGTGCGTAGTGTTACACAGGGAACGCACCAGGGTAACAGCTGGTTCATTGAGAGAATTTCGTATCCGATGTACTCAGCTCTTCGCTATGGATAACTTTCCATTCTAATTATTAAATCCACCAAATGAAATATTAATAACCTCACACATGCTTTTCTGTCTGGGTCCTTTCCTGCTGAACACTGCTGCTGGGATCCACGACCTACTGCGGTTCCGTGGTGCTCCAATCGCCAATCCACGCCACCTCAGCACCCTGACTCCTACGGCATTTATCTGAGGTGGATGGTCATTAAGGCCCACACACGTCGCCACCTTAGCACCCTGACTCCTCCTACGGCATTTATCTGAGGCGGATGGCCATTCCGGCCCGCACAGGTCGCCATCTCAGCACCCTGACTCCTCCTACGGCATTTATCTGAGGCGGATGGCCATTCCGGCCCGCACACGTCGCCACCTCAGCACCCTGACTCCTCCTACGGCATTTATCTCAGGCGGATGGTCATTCCGGCCCGCACACGTCGCCACCTCAGCACCCTGACTCCTCCTACGGCATTTATCTCAGGCGGATGGTCATTCCGGCCCGCACACGTCGCCACCTCAGCACCCTGACTCCTCCTACGGCATTTATCTCAGGCGGATGGTCATTCCGGCCCGCACACATCGCCACCTCAGCACCCAGACTCCTCCTACGGCATTTATCTTAGGCGGATGGCCATTCTGACCCTCCTGGTTTCCCAGAACCTGGCGTTACCGGACTCTTTCGAGTGCCCGCCAGTATTTCGCGACTTACTGCGCGCGATCCAGCTCACTTTTTGGCATCGCGGAATGGACCCTCTTGCAAAAACAAATTTCATCATCATCTAACTACCATTATCCTGGAAACACAACGTTCTCCTTCCGAACTAAATATTCCCACCGAAAACGGGCCATACATCTGAGAACTTTGCTATCTCTTGTTAAAATGATGTACTCTTAGTTGAATTTCCATTCACCTCCACCCCCTTTTACCCCATCACCCGTCAGTGCAGCAGACCGTGTCGGGAGGCATATTACGCACAGGGCCGCGGCTACGTATTGTCTAGGCCTCCTCACACTCTTGTCCATTATTCCCTACGGTCAGTTTCCACCATGCTGCTATAGTCATACCTCCCTCGTGCGTTGTATCCTATCTGCCTCGGCTCCACGCGCATGGTTGTCTCTGGGCGTGCGTCTGCACGTTTGTATGTGGTGTACGTACAGTATGCATGCATGATTCCAAGTATGTGTATGTATGCCTGTATGCCTGTATACCTGCATGCCTGCGTGTTCGCATGCCCGCATGCCTGCATGCCTGCGTGCTCGCATGCCCGCATACCTGCATACCTGCATGCCTGCATGCCGGCATGCCTGCATGAATCGATTTTAGAATGCGTTGCTCATCTTTTTAGAGCTTGAATCCTCATAACTGGGACTCCACCCTCCCCACTCGGACCTCGGCCAATGCGCTTACCTGCGTAAACGGGGCGGAGCAGCGGCTGCGATATCAGCGCAAGTCAGCTGCATTGATTTAACGATGGTGGGACGCAGAGGACGCAACCTATAATCGTCTTTTCACCCAATTAACAACAACAAACCATTACGGTCTTCCGTCGCTAATATGAGATTACATAATTTTGTAATTAGACATACAAGAGAAGGTATTTTGAAAATGCCTACTCCCATCGAATTCTGATTGTTCCAAAAAAGTTAAGAACAATTGCAAAAAGTCACTTAACAAAGCCTTATGTATTTTGTAAGCGCCGGGCGTTTATATCTGCCACAACGGAAACAGTGGTATAATTACCATGGGGTTATATCCATTTATATTTCCACCCGTCCCACACCATTTTGGTCAAGTACAAGCCTGCCGTGGGACGGCTGACCTCGAGAAATCATCTATATATAATATTCGTAAAATTAGGAAACCTCTTGGCTGGTCCTAAAGTTACGACAATAACCGCCATTTTGTTCGCGATCTGGAGGGCGGATTCGGCTTGTTTACCCCAATCTCTATCCTAGCCTCCCCTCCGCTCTCTGCTATGAGAATGGTACGTCAGCAACCGAAACCCTCATAACTCGGTGTTTTGCAATCTGTTTTGCAAATCCCGTGTCTACACTAATCGGACGGACTCGTTTTCTTCACCTCAGTATTCACAAACAATGTTAACTTGATACCTGCTGAAACAGGCAGTTTTGAAAACAGTTTAATGCATTTTTACTCCTTAAATCGGTCTTAGCGTTCGCACCATAAAATACGACATCAGCAACTCAAAGTGACAGGTTATCCTAGCTTGAAATGAACCAGACCCAGATATGAATCAGATAGGACAAAAAGCCGCATTTATAAAAGATGAACAACAGGGCCCTGGTCTGGTGACCTGACCTGAGATTACCCGAGGTTATTTGTCTTTTCAAAGTGTGCGCAATTAATGCCCCAACAGGTGTGCTTTAGCACACCTGTTAGGACCCGGTGGAGTTGCGCGCCGCTGTTTTTTTCGCTATCTGGGAAAAATCTGAAGGAGGGGGGGAGCGGAAATCAACTCTCACGCCCACTCCCTCGCGCCCCAACAATAGACTGCGTAGGCATCCACTCTGCGCGCGACAACAACAATGAGTCACGCGCTATGGTGACATGACACGAAGCCACCTGGGCGAGAAACAAAATCACATTACCGAATAAGAAGAAGGGGATAATCCATTCGTTAGAATGACAGGAAAGAAGACATGACGTATTCATGGAAGCTAACATGACTGTGCGCAGGAAAGTGGTAAAGATAGTAAAGATGCTTATGAGTCCTTGGAGCATGGCCAACGTCAGTCTTTCACTTCAGTTGTTGAGGCACTGCGCCACAGCTTTGCACCAGTTGGTGTGGTAGAAGCCCATTCTAAACTCCAAGGTCTGAAATTTGACCCTGCTGAGCGGCTGGAAACGTTCCTGATCCGTTGCAAAGCAGCTGTGCGTGCTGCTTTCCCAGGTGGTGATTTAGAGCGCCTGCATTTCACTTATTTTCTGTCCAGTCTGCCGGCCGGGTTCCATGCTGACGTAATCGCTGCGGGGTGCGAGTCCTTCGAGCAGGCAGTTACTAAAACAAAATGCCTGTTTGCTGCGCGCAGAGCGTTCGCTGCTGCGTCCTTTGAATCTACCACTGCTGTCGAGGTGCGCGGTGTGGACGACCAAGGCCCCTCGTGCAGCTCCTTAACCCTCGCCCTACGGGGCCCCTCGCCTGACCCTCGCCTGACCTCGCTCCTTAACCCTCGCCTGACAGGCCCCCCCCCCTGAGGTTTTTCTTGAATAACTTTTTACACATGCGGTGCATCTTGCTTAAATGTTCGGTAGCTGAGTTTACAGCAATTATACGTAGGCTGTGAAAATTTATTTGAAATTGGTTGAGAAATTTGGGAAATAATGACGTTTTGATGACGTCATGTTGGTAAAAAATAGAAATATTTGCAAATCGTAGAAAATAGAGTTTTAAAGAAAATTGCAAACGCAATTCACCAAAGATACAAAATGTCATTCTCTTTAAAATGGCAATCCCAGATTTTCAAAATTAAAACCATAATATATGTGAGAGAACTTAATATGGACAATACTCATACCAAATTTCAAAGCAATATCCTAATTTCTGACTGAGTGATGGCTCCCTAAGTGTAAGAAACTGAAGACGTCATTTACAAAAACAAAACTTTTTTTGACGAGACACGAACAAATAATTACCTTTTTCTGTATCTCTGAGCCAAAACTGGTCTAGGAACATGCCTTTTTATTTACATTTATCAATTTCTCATTTTGAGGTTTTCTGAAGAGCAAAATCGCGGTGGTAAATCCGTAAATCCAAAAAAACGTGGTAAATCCGAGGCAATTCACTTGACCTGGAAGGTCATCCGTTGACCTGAAACCTAAAAATCGCATACTGTTTAGATTCCTCTCATGGCAGGCAACATGCTGGTTCTTACCGCATTGCTCTAAGTTGCTTGGTTTGGAAGTTAACAGGGGGCCTGTCAGGCCCCAACCCCCGTAGGGCGAAGGTGAAAAAAAAACTCCCGTAGGGCGAGGGTTAACCCTATTTGTAACAGGGGGCGGATTCCGCCCCCTCAGGTTTTTCGCAGATATCTCCAGAACCGCTGGGAGCAGGCCCATTAAATTTTGGGACTTTTCTTAGAATTGAATTCCGCATTTGTAGTCAAAATTTTGAGTTCTTGACCTGAATAGAGGCGGTTTCAGGGCACGGTTTTGGGAGAGTTCGGCTGCGACATTTGGCGATAATACGGAAATGCGATCTTCACGGTTTCTTCCCAACTGTCTCAAGTAGGAAGGAGTTACATCGGTTTACGGCGATTGCAACAAGTGAAAATTAGTTGATGTTAATGAAATATCATACAAATTGCATGGCGGAGGCGGTTTCAGGGGCTTGAAGGGGGGGGGGGGGGGGAGATTCCAGGAAGTATTAAATGCTTGGCGGGAGGCCAATAGACCGATGTAAGGAGCATTTATAGCTATCAAGATGTAAAAGATAGCTTCTCCTTCCATTATTTACATAATTTATGACATATAGAGTTGCAGGGGCGTGTTCAGGCACATGAAAAGGGGGGTGACTGGCAAGGTGATGACGATATGCCATCGATTACGGCGCAATAGACGGTTAACTTATAATGATATATGCCCATATGCGGCCAGGAGAGGGAATACAATCATTTTTTTGCAGAGGCGCGCTCAGGAATGGAAGAAAGAGGGTCATATTATTGCAAGGAAACTAAGATGCATGGTCCTACAATGACATAACATACTGCAGTTTTCGGATGAAAACGCACCACAGGGTGCTCTCCGAACGATTAAGAGATAATAGGCGAGTCCAGGTAGGGTAAAGAGGGGGGTAAGCAATGTGAATTGAAGTTGTAAGTGAAATAGTCACTGTTGACTAGTAAGTATCATAATAGCGGATAATATACTTATAAAAAGGTCTTGCGCCTCCCCAGTTTGGATCCTGGATGCGCCTAAGATGAAGTACAATATGCAAAAAGGAACTATCTAAGATCAGTAACTTATTTATAGTGCTGGGTAGCAACATGCCTGCGGTTAATATTTGTTCCTATTTTACCTCCCTTTTTCACTAACCTGGTACCGCCTATGGCAAACAAAATATTATGTATAACTGTTTTGTCTAATGTCACAATAACATACCATTTTATTTATTTAAAAACAAAACATCAAAAAATAGTTTTATTCCGCATTTACTTCACCCCCATATTGAGTGACCTGCACACGCCTATGATTTTTTAATTTTCAAAAGTCATCGCCATATATGAATTTCGAATTCAATTTTTATCGATTCCGATTAGTTTTGTTAAAATCGGTTGATAAACATAACATCTGTGTCAGATCACATATACCACTACAATTTGTAGTTTTTGCCCCCCTGTTGCACTCTATAAAAATTTATATTTGTTTTATTTTGTATAAATGCAGATCGTGTTGAGAGGAACCAAACGCCCTTTCATTTTTGAAAATCAGACGGGAAGATCTCGAGATCTCCGGGGGGCGGAATCCACCCCCCCCCCCCCTGTTACAAATAGGGGTAGCCAGGAGCCTGTTACAAATAGGGTTAACCCGCGAGTCACTGGGGGCTTTTTTTTAGCCCCCCCCCCCTTAGGAATATTAGGAATATCTCAATCACTAATGCAGATATCGCCGCCAAACTTTCAGTACCTATCCGAGCATCATTTTTACACCTTTTGAGAAGAAAAAAATCGTCTGATTTTTTTAAGATATAGTGAATTTAGTGACGTCACTAAACACGATTTTGACACCAAAATCGGCTAAACTTTGTCAAGCCGTACAAATGCCGCATTTGAAGCAAAATGCAATCGAAAAATTTTAAAAGGTAGAAAATTGCAAGGGCTACAAACCAATTATCTCGAAATGACAAAAAAAAGTTATTTGACCCAATTTTTTTTTTTTACTTTTTTTTTAAATGCTCACAAAATCATTTTGTTTTGCAAAGATATTGAAAAAAACGGAATATATGTCAGCTAACGACATATGGACAACTACCATACCAAATTTCAAAATGATATCTTTTTTGACTGTCATGGCATATAAAGTATGGGTAAATCATGACGCCATATTTTGAAATTGCGATTTTTGGCTTTTATTGACCGGATACAGACAAATAAATGCCAGCACTGTTCTTTGTAAGATAAAGCTGATATAGAAACATTCTTTTTTATTTCGATTTATCAATTTCAAATTTTGACCTTCAGTGACCTGAACTTGACCTGAACTTGACACTAACTTCACGTAAATGAAGTCAGGTGGTAAAATGACTACCACCCTCGAATTCTACGCGCAAAAGCATCCATAAAACATGTGCTGCATGACTTTCGTAGATATTTTGTGTGTAGTGACCTTTTGTGACCTGACCTTGACCTTGATCTTTTTCAACAATCTCACTTTAGCTCATGTGTGATATGTATCATACCTTTGACAGCACTTTGGGTGATTATAGGCGCAATCGAAGGCCATGGATGGCAAGTATTGTCCATAAGCTCAAATACCTCGATTTTGACGTTTGACTTAACCGTGACCTGACATGTGACCTTAATTTGATTTTTGTAAGTTTGCGTTAGGCTTATCTCATTGAGCGCTTTCGAATGCCGCCTTGCGCGTCCCGCTGCGATCATTGGTTCTGAAGATACCAGGGGGCTACACCCCCCCCCCCCCCCCCCCCCCCCCACCACCACCCACCCCAGTGAGTCGTGTTACAGAATATACCCCAGTGGACTGCCGGGTTAACAGACTAGAGATATTAGAGACTAAGGTGGATCAGGCCATAGCCTCAGCCGCAGCCGCCGGTGGCCCGGGGAATGGTCGGTCCCTGCTTTGCGTGCGGTCGTAGCGGCCATATCAGGCCAACTGTAGGTACGGGTGATGCCACTTGCCACGCCTGCGGTAAAAAGGGACACAAGCCGGCTTGTCGCTCAAAAAACGCGCAGCCCGGGGAAAGAGTCGCGTTATCTGGAACTCCAGCTTCCTCCGGCGAGCTTCATCAGTAAGTTACCGTCGGTCTATCGCAGGTTTGAGGCCCCCGGGGCGCCCCGCGGTGGGCGCGTGTTGAGGAAATTACGAAACGATCGGGAGAACCAGCCGCGTGTGAATGTTGAGTGCAAAACAGACGACGCGATTTTGTCGAGTCGCGACAATTCTGAACTTCATCATGAATCCTCTGATTTCCTGACTCCATTTCCGACTATGGGTCCTGACGCGGGGTCACTGACGCCGCTTCTGGCGCCGCTTCTGGCACTTTCCTTGGTGCCGGCCTTGTGCTGTTTCTGGCGTCACTTCAGGCGCCCGCTCCTGATGCCGTTTTCTCGGCGCTGCCTTCAAGCCCACTGTGCATGAGGCTGCTTCTGTTGTCGTTCATGGTCAACCGGCTCCTGACGATGCTGGTCCTTGTTGCCGTTCCTGGTGCCGCTCCGGGCGTCTCTCCTGATGCCGTTTCTCGGCGCTGCTGCTTCGGACGCTGTTCCTGAGGCTGGCTGCTTCCGATGTCGTTCCTGGCATCGGCTCCGGACGACGCAGTTCTTGTTGCTGTTCCTGGCGTCATTTCGGCGGCGTTGCCCTTGATGCCGTTCTCAGGTGCTGCTTCAGACTCTGTTACTGAGGCAACTGCCGATGTCGTTGCTTGCACCGCTCCGGACGATGCTGTTCTTGTTGTTGTCCTGGTGGTCGCTTTCGGGCACCGCTCCGGACTTTCTCCGGCGCTGCTTCAGAACGCCGTTCTTGAGGTTGCTCCTGTTATTCCGGGCACCGCTCCTGACGACGCTGTTCTTGTTGCTGTTCCGGACGGCGTTCCTGTTTCCACTACCGGAGCCGGCATCAGTCCATTTGGGGGACGTGAGGCTGGCAGCGCCCCGAGCGCTGAGCATGATACGCCGGTAGCAGAGCGCCAACTCCCCACTCGCAGCGTGTTCACTGAAGGAGAATCCGTCGCTTTGGGAGAGCACCTCACCTTTGATGCCCAGTTAGCGGTGTAGAAGTGTTGCTGTGTTGTGGTTGGATCCATGGCCTCCGGTATTAGTATTATAAGTAAGACGCTCAGCGATACCTTGCCAGCGTGTCTGTCTGCGACACGCCCACAGGTGGCGAGAGTGGCCTAATGGCCAGCCCCTCGCCCTGCTGGGGCAGTGTATCATTCTGCTCAAGATTGGGCCGTCGCCAGTTTTCCCGTGCGATTTCAGTATCCGATAGCTTAGACGTGCCGTGATTAGTAGGATTAGATTTTCTAGAGCAGGTGTTCACGAGTGTTTATAAGAATTAGTGCACACATGTGTCCTCATTTTCGTTCCCACAAAAGCAGTCTGCTTCACTTCTGCTTGAGCAAGAGCGTTGGTCGCGAGTTCTGGGCGTGACGTGTCAGTTCGCCTGGAACAGAACATGATTGCAGGGGTCCGCACGACATCGTGCGAGTACGCCCCGGCCCTGTAGTCTTTGAGCCGACACTTAGTATCCCCGGGCTACGAAGGCGACACGTGCACTGGGCGTGTGTAGAGGACGGGAAGGTACCTGTAGTTGTTATACATTATTCAGCAAGTCACATTACCATTCCGCGTCATCACACCACCAGTAGGCGATTTGAATGTCGATTTCATTGAGGATCCGCTCGAGTCGGCACGCGGAGTTTCTGTCCCCAGCCTCTGCCGTATATTTTGAGAAAATTGTCAACGAGAAGGAAGCCGGTCTCTCCCCCTCCCCAGCGCGAAACAGCTTATTTCAGGGCTTCAACGATATGAGTCGATGTTTGACGGCCACTTAGGACTTTCTGAGCTGGTAACGCATGACATCCGAAACAGGTAACAGCGCGCTACCCCGTCCGCCAGCACCACCGTCGCATCCCTCCCCACCTGCAGGCTGAGGTAAAGGGACAGTTAGATGAGCTCGTACGTTTAGGGGTCTTGGTTGGAAGAGAATGAGTTCTGGGCGTCTCCTATTTGTGTCGTGAGAAAGAAAATCAGGCAAGGCGAGAGTGGTCTGTAATATGAGCCGGCTCAACGCGGTCACGGATCTGCCCTCTTATCCATTCCGAAGATCGCGGACGTTCTAGAAGGATTCAAGGGTAAAACAGTTTGCTCTACAATAAGGACATGAACATGCGTATTACCAGGCTAGGATCAACCCCGATCACAGCACAAGGCGGCGTTTACAAACCCGTGGAAAAATACTTGTTTTACTGGTATGTGCTTCAGGTTGTCGGGTGCTAGTTTCAGCTGTGCTCGTCTGCTCAACATTGTGTTGGGCGACACATCATCCTGAGAAATGTCTGTGCTATTTGATGACTACATCCACTGCGCGCGCAGCCTTCGAGGAGATGATCAGTAACCTGACGCCGTTTTGTCTCGCATGTGCAAAGGGGGTCTGACCCTAAACTCGGGAAATGTCTGTTCTCCTGCCCAAGGGTTAGCATTCCTGGGACAACGTGGGTGTCTGGCGAGGGCCTGCTTTGGATCTCAGTGGAAGGTAGAGGCGGGTTCTGGCCTGGCCGGGCCCGCTATAAGACTCAGGGCTAAGCAGATGCGAGTTTCCTGGCCTGTGCATTTATTTTAAATCGCTTATCAAGGGTTATGACTGGCATGTGCTGCTCCGTTGTTTCGCCTCTGCAAAACCGAGATGTCAGGGTCGAGTGGTCGGACGAGTATCAGCTCTCCTTCGACAGGGTAAAACACAGGGCTTTAACGGAAGCACCTGTCCACACTCCCCTCGTCCGACGAGGGCGCCGCGGCTTCATACCTTAGTTTGATGCATCTGGCATCGGGGGGTCGCTCGTCCTGCTGCAAGGACGCCTGAGGGCGAGCAAGTCATCGCGTACGGTAGCAAAAACTGTCCAAATCTCAAAGAAACTATTATGCCACGAAAAGGAACCTGCTAGCATGCGTAGTTTTCATCACTCACTTTTAACACTACCTTATCGGAAAGAAGTTCCGGGCATGCACACGACCACATCACGCCTCCAGTGGCTGTACAACTCCGGAGCCAACTGGGCTTT
>JAXIVJ010004397.1:0-83460 GCA_036785665.1 Chirona hameri | reverse complement strand
GAACCCGCGGTCACTCGAACAAGACAGAGACCTGGGCCGGGCGTCTGTCCGCAGGTAGATGAGGCATATCACTTTGGGCAGCCGGCCTCTGCCACGTCAAACAGCAGGTCTCTGTAACGTCATACAGCAGGTATATGTGACGTCATACATCATGTATATGTGACGTCATGCAACATCCATCTGTGACGTCTAACAGCAGGCCTCTGTGACGTCAGATAGCAGGCTGCTGTGACGTCAGACCTTTCCCAGTCAGCTATTGGCGATCCGGTCCTGATCGAGGACTCCCGACATTTCCCCAAAATAAAGTTGGGAGAAATCTTGGAATTATCTCCGGAGTTGTAACAGTTCTCTCGGGATATTCACGGAATATCGGAATCGTTCCTAACGGAGAGCATGCAAGCAAAGCACAGAAACCCGAGTTTTCTCCAAGCTGGCTATTGCAACTAAATATAGTGATATAAAGTTCCCAAGTTTCGCCATTCGCTCGTCGCTGGAAATTCCGCTCCCACTAAACATAGCTGAACTGCAATAATAGCCAGCACAATGTTAATTATGAACGCAGATGACAAAATGTCCTAAAAGGTTATCATGATAGCGTTCCATTATACATATGTTACTCGATTGACTCTTGAACAGATTCTTTGGAATAAAGATGACAGAGATTGAAACACAATGAACATAAACACATTGTTGCAATTTTCCAATTGAAATGCACTTAACTTCAATAGTTTGAAATGCACTTAAATCATTTGCGAAACAAAACTGTTTCGATAATTATTGTATCTCACTTCTCAATGTGTGTAACGCTCCTGGGAATGTTTCACCTTTCTGAAAGTTGTCAAATATACGCTGGTTGTAGTATACAATATGAAGTAGGTGCTGCTGGAAACGATAGTGATTTTTTTTTTCACTCGAAAAGTCACTTAACTTTATACAAATTAAGTTTTTGGATTTGGGCGAATAACGTCATTATTGAGCTATAGACCGCCACTGATTAGCTGACAAAGTGGGATTGGCTGAAAAGGTGGCTGTCAGCCAATCAGCGGCTGTTCCAGCCTGGAGTCATTTTGAAAATGGTAAATTAAATTGCTTAAAAACGGTTAAGTTTTGGGAAAAATTACCTTAGTAATTTAGACATTTCAATAACGGCCCAAGATAATGTCTATCTGAGTTTAAAACTAATACAAAGGTGAAATATTCCCTTCTAAGTCTAGATATCCATTGCATGATCATTTCTGTGAGGTCTTATACCGAGGATTTTACTGTTGCCTATTTTCGGGGTCCCAATCTGTGATGGTCAGAATAAATGAAGACCGCAGTCTATGACAGAATCATTATTGGCTGACCCACAATTCTAGATAACATTCGCACCTTGATTAAACAAACATGCTATTTAAAATTAGACACGGAACTGACATTCTCATCACCATACGACTGACCAGGTCATAACGATAAATTCGTAAACATTGAGACATTCATCAGAAATAATGTGTTACCAACCCCAAAAAGACCTATACCTGATTATTCCAAGGGTGAAATATAGCCAGGGTTGAGACGATTGGGTGTAAGGTAGGTAATTTGATTTAATGGTACTTTACTTAAAATTAACCGTAGTTTTGTGTTTGCATTCTACAAAGAGGTGATACGAAAAGCCTGCAAAATTATGTAACACAATGAGCAATTATCATAAAAACAACATAATTAATTTGCATTATTATTGTAAGGTACCCTGCTGTGTTATACAGTATATGTGTATTAAAATACTTTGCTGTGATATCATGATATGATTCACTTGGGTAGATTAGGGTTATAGGTTATGGTAGAAAAGACAGTCACTCACCATACATCCCAAAATAATTCCGCCACAAACGATAAATGTTGATTTTTCTCAATCGGCCAAGATCTTTGGAGAATCTGAAGGCAAGCAACGCCGCGAAATTGCTCAGTAATTTTTAGAAGTTTGAAATGGGGCCTTCTAACAAACATGCACCCATCAATTTTCGTAAGCTCCTGCGCACCATATGTCAATAGCAGGCTGTAGTTTAGTTTTTGCTGAAACTATGCATCCATTTAAATTATATTATGGATTTGAAGAGACGGGAAAATTGGACTATCAGACTGGGCTCCAGGACAGCAGTTATACAGGGCTCCAGGACAGTAGGCAGACTGGGCTCCAGGAGAGTAGTCAGACTGGGCTCCAGGACAGTAGTCATACTGGGTTCCAGGACAGTAGTCATACTGGGCTCCAGGACAGTAGTCAGACTGCGGTTCCGGGACAGTAGTCAGACTGGGCTCCAGGACAGTAGTCAGACTAGGCTCCAGGACAGTAGTCATACTGGGCTCCAGGACAGTAGTCAGACTGCGGTTCTGGGACAGTAGTCAGACTGGGCTCCAGGACAGTAGTCATACTGGGCTCCAGGACAGTAGTCATACTGGACTCCAGGGCAGTAGTCAGACTGCGGTTCCGGGACAGTAGTCAGACTGGACTCCAGGACAGTAGGCATACTGGGCTCCAGGACAGTAGACAGATTGGGCTCCAGGACAGTAGTCAGACTGGGCTCCGGGACAGTAGTCAGACTGGGCTCGAGGACAGTAGTCAGACTGGGCTCTAGGACAGTAGTCAAACTGGGCTCCAGGACAGTAGTTACACTGGGCTCCGGGACAGTAGTCATACTGGGCTCCAGGACAGTAGTCAGACTGCGGTTCCGGGACAGTAGTCAGACTGGGTTCCAGGACAGTAGTTAGACTAGGCCCAAGGACAGTAGTCAGACTGGACTTCAGGACAGTAGTCAGACTGCGGTTCCGGGACAGTAGTCATACTGGACTCCAGGACAGTAGTCAGACTGGACTTCAGGACAGTAGTCAGACTGGGCTCCAGGACAGTAGTCATACTGGGCTCCAGGACAGTAGTCAGACTGGGCTCCAGGACAGTAGTCAGACTGGACTCCAGGACAGTAGTCAGATTGGGCTCCAGGACAGTAGTCAGACTGGGCTCCAGGACAGTAGTCATACTGGGCTCCAGGACAGTAGTCAGACTGGGCTCCAGGACAGTAGTCAGACTGGACTCCAGAACAGTAGTCAGACTGGGTTCCAGGACAGTAGTCAAACTGGGCTCCAGGACAGTAGTTACACTGGGCTCCAGGACAGTAATTACACTGGGCTCCAGGACAGTAATTACACTGGGCTCCGGGACAGTAGTCAGACTGAAATCCAGAACAGTAGTCAGACTGGGCTCCAGGACAGTAGTCAGACTGGACTCCAGGACAGTAGTCAGACTGGACTCCAGGACAGTAGTCAGACTGGGCTCCAGGACAGTAGTTACACTGGGCTCCAGGACAGCAATTACACTGGGCTCCGGGACAGTAGTCAGACTGAAATCCAGAACAGTAGTCAGACTGGGCTCCAGGACAGTAGTCAGACTGGACTCCAGGACAGTCAGACTGGGCTCCAATACAGTAGTCAGACTGGGCTCTAGGACAGTAGTCAGACTGGGCTCCAGGACATTAGTCAGACTGGCCTCCAGGACAGTAGTCATACTGGGCTCCAGGACAGTAGTCAGACTGCGGTTCCGGGACAGTAGTCACACTGGGCTCCAGGACAGTAGTCAGACTGCGGTTCCGGGACAGTAGTTAGACTGGACTCCTGAACAGTAGTCAGACTGGGCTCCAGGACAGTAGTTAGACTGGACTCCTGAACAGTAGTCAGACTGGACTCCAGGACAGTAGTTAGACTGGACTCCAGGACAGTAGTCAGACTGGGCTCCAGGTCAGTAGTCAGACTGGGCTCCAGGACAGTAGTCAGACTGGACTCCAGAACAGTAGCCAGACTGGACTCCTGAACAGTAGTCAGACTGGGCTCCAGGACAGTAGTTAGACTGGACTCCGGGACAGTAGTCAGACTGTGCTCCAGGACAGTAGTCAGACTGGGCTCCAGGACAGTAGTCAGACTGGGCTCCGGGACAGTAGTCAAACTGGGCTCCAGGACAGTAGTCAGACTGGACTCCAGGACAGTAGTTAGACTGGACTCCGGACAGTAGTCAGACTGCGGTTCCGGGACAGTAGTCAGACTGGGCTCCAGGACAGTAGTAATACTGGGCTCCAGGACAGTAGTCAGACTGGGCTCCGGGAGAGTAGCCAGACTGGACTCCTGAGCAGTAGTCAGACTGGGCTCCAGGACAGTAGTTAGACTGGACTCCTGAACAGTAGTCAGACTGGGCTCAAGGACAGTAGTCAGACTGGACTCCAGGACAGTAGTCATATTGGGCTCCAGGACAGTAGTCAGACTGGGCCCCAACACAGTAGTCAGACTGGGATCCAGGACAGTAGTTAGACTGGACTCCGGACAGTAGTCAGACTGCGGTTCCGGGACAGTAGTCAGACTGGGATCCAGGACAGTAGTCAGACTGGGCTCCAGGACAGTAGTCAGACTGGACTCCAGGACAGTAGTCAGACTGGGTTTCAGGACAGTAGTCAGATTGGCTGCCGGACAGTAGTCACGACTAGGCTCCAGGACAGTAGTCAGACTGGACTCCAGGACAGTAGTCACGACTAGGCTCCAGGACAGTAGTCACGACTAGGCTCCGGGACAGTAGTCATACTGGACTCCAGGACAGTAGTCAGACTGGTCTCCAGGACAGTAGTCAGACTGGGCTGCAGGACAGTAGTCAGACTGGGATCCAGGACATTAGTCACGACTGGACTCCTGAACAGTAGTCACGACTAGGCTCCAGGACAGTAGTCAGACTGGACTCCAGGACAGTAGTCAGACTGGGCTCCAGGACAGTAGTCAAACTGGGCTCCAGGACAGTAGTCAGACTGGGCTCCGGGACAGTAGTCAAACTGGGCTCCAGGACAGTAGTCAGACTGGACTCCAGGACAGTAGTTAGACTGGACTCCGGACAGTAGTCAGACTGCGGTTCCGGGACAGTAGTCAGACTGGGCTCCAGGACAGTAGTCATACTGGGCTCCAGGACAGTAGTCAGACTGGGCTCCGGGACAGTAGCCAGACTGGACACCTGAACAGTAGTCAGACTGGGCTCCAGGACAGTAGTTAGACTGGACTCCTGAACAGTAGTCAGACTGGGCTCCAGGACAGTAGTCAGACTGGACTCCAGGACAGTAGTCATATTGGGCTCCAGGACAGTAGTCAGACTGGGCTCCAACACAGTAGTCAGACTGGGATCCAGGACAGTAGTTACACTGGACTCCGGACAGTAGTCAGACTGCGGTTCCGGGACAGTAGTCAGACTGGGCTCCAGGACAGTAGTTCAGACTGGGCTCCAGGACAGTAGTCAGACTGGACTCCAGGACAGTAGTCAGACTGGGTTTCAGGACAGTAGTCAGATTGGCTGCCGGACAGTAGTCACGACTAGGCTCCAGGACAGTAGTCAGACTGGACTCCAGGACAGTAGTCACGACTAGGCTCCAGGGCAGTAGTCACGACTAGGCTCCGGGACAGTAGTCATACTGGACTCCAGGACAGTAGTCAGACTGGTCTCCAGGACAGTAGTCAGACTGGGCTCCAGGACAGTAGTCAGACTGGGATCCAGGACATTAGTCACAACTAGGCTCCAGGACAGTAGTCACGACTAGGCTCCAGGACAGTAGTCAGACTGGACTCCAGGACAGTAGTCAGACTGGGCTCCAGGACAGTTGTCAAACTGGGCTCCAGGACAGTAGTCAGACTGGACTCCAGGACAGTAGTCAGACTGGGTTCCAGGACAGTAGTCAGATTGGCTGCCGGACAATAGTCACGACTAGGCTCCAGGACAGTAGTCACGACTAGGCTCCAGGACAGTAGTCAGACTGGACTCCAGGACAGTAGTCAGACTGGGCTCCAGGACAGTAGTCAAACTGGGCTCCAGGACAGTAGTTACACTGGGCTCCAGGACAGTAATTACACTGGGCTCCGGGACAGTAGTCAGACTGGACTCCAGGACAGTAGTCAGACTGGGTTCCAGGACAGTAGTCAGATTGGCTGCCGGACAGTAGTCACGACTAGGCTCCAGGACAGTAGTCAGACTGGACTCCAGGACAGTAGTCAGACTGGGCTCCAGGACAGTAGTCATACTGGACTCCAGGACAGTAGTCATATTGGACTCCGGGACAGTAGTCAAACTGGGCTCCAGGGCAGTAGTCAGACTGGGCTCCAGGACAGTAGTCATACTGGACTCCAGGACAGTAGTCATATTGGACTCCGGGACAGTAGTCAAACTGGGCTCCAGGACAGTAGTCAGACTGGACTCCAGGACAGTAGTCATATTGGACTCCGGGACAGTAGTCAACTGGACTCCAGGACAGTAGTCAGACTGGGCTCCAGGACAGTAGCCAGACTGGGCTCCAGGACAGTAGTCAGACTGGACTCCAGGACAGTAGTCAGACTGGACTCCAGGGCAGTAGTCAGACTGGGCTCCGGGACAGTAGTCATACTGTGCTCCAGGACAGTAGTCATACTGGGCTCCAGGACAGTAGTCAGACTGCGGTTCCGGGACAGTAGTCATACTGGGCTCCAGGACAGTAGTCAGACTGGGCTCCGGGACAGTAGTCAGAATGATCTCCAGGACAGTAGTTAGACTGCGGTTCCGGGACAGTAGTCAGACTGGACTTCAGGACAGTAGTCAGACTGATCTCCAGGACAGTAGTCAGACTGCGGTTCCGGGACAGTAGTCAGACTGGACTTCAGGACAGTAGTCAGACTGGGCTCCAGGACAATAGTCAGACTGGGCTCCAGGACAGTAGTCAGACTGGACTCCAGGACAGTAGTCAGATTGGGCTCCAGGACAGTAGTCAGACTGGGCTCCAGGACAGTAGTCAGACTGGGATCCAGGACAGTAGTCAGACTGGGCTCCAGGACAGTAGTCAGACTGGACTCCAGGACAGTAGTCAGACTGGGATCCAGGACAGTAGTCAGAATACGGTTCCGGGACAGCAGTCAGACTGGGCTCCAGGACAGTAGTCAGACTGGACTCCAGGACAGTAGTTAGACTGGACTCCAGGACAGTAGTCAGACTGGGATCCAGGACAGTAGTCAGAATACGGTTCCGGGACAGTAGTCAGACTGGGCTCCAGGACAGTAGTCAGACTGCGGTTCCGGGACAGTAGTCATACTGGGCTCCAGGACAATTAGTCAGACTGGACACCAGGACAGTAGTCATACTGTGCTCCAGGACAGTAGTCAGACTGCAGTTCCGGGACAGTAGTCAGACTGGACTCCAGGACAGTAGTCAGACTGGGCTCCAGGACAGTAGTCAGACTGCGGTTCCGGGACAGTAGTCATACTGGGCTCCAGGACAGTAGTCAGACTGGGCTCCAGGACAGTAGTCAGACTGTGGTTCCGGGACAGTAGTCAGACTGGACTCCAGGACAGTAGTCATACTGTGCTCCAGGACAGTAGTAAGACTGCGGTTCCGGGACAGTAGTCAGACTGGACTCCAGGACAGTAGTCAGACTGGGCTCAAGGACAGTAGTCAGACTGCGGTTCCGGGACAGTAGTCATACTGGGCTCCAGGACAGTAGTCAGACTAGGCTCCAGGACAGTAGTTAGACTGGACTCCGGGACAGTAGTCATACTGTGCTCCAGGACAGTAGTCAGACTGCGGTTCCGGGACAGTAGTCAGACTGGGCTCCAGGACAGTAGTCATACTGTGCTCCAGGACAGTAGTCATACTGTGCTCCAGGACAGTAGTCAGACTGCGGTTCCGGGACAGTAGTCAGACTGGACTCCAGGACAGTAGTCAGACTGGGCTCCAGGACAGTAGTCATACTGTGCTCCAGGACAGTAGTCAGACTGCGGTTCCGGGACAGTAGTCAGACTGGACTCCAGGACAGTAGTTAGACTGGACTCCGGGACAGTAGTCATACTTTGCTCCAGGACAGTAGTCAGACTGCGGTTCCGGGACAGTAGTCAGACTGGGCTCCAGGACAGTAGTCAGACTGGGCTCCAGGACAGCAGTCAGACTGGACTCCTGAACAGTAGTCAGACTGCGGTTCCGGGACAGTAGTCATACTGGACTCCGGGACAGTAGTCAGACTGGGCTCCAGGACAGTAGTCACGACTAGGCTCCAGGACAGTAGTCACGACTAGGCTCCGGGACAGTAGTCAGACTGAGCTCCAGGACAGTAGTCAGACTGGACTCCAGGACAGTAGTCAGACTGGGCTCCAGGACAGTAGTCAGATTGGCTGCCGGACAGTAGTCACGACTAGGCTCCAGGACAGTAGTCAGACTGGACTCCAGGGCAGTAGTCAGATTGGGCTCCAGGACAGTAGTCATCAGACTGGACTCCAGTACAGTAGTCAGACTGGGCCCCAGGACAGTAGTCGTACTGGGCTCCAGGACACTAATCAGACTGGGCTCCGGGACAGTAGTCAGATTGGGCTCCAGGACAGTAGTTAGACTGGACTCCAGGACAGTAGTCACGACTAGGCTCCAGGACAGTAGTCACGACTAGGCTCCGGGACAGTAGTCATACTGGACTCCAGGACAGTAGTCAGACTGGTCTCCAGGACAGTAGTCAGACTGGGCTCCAGGACAGTAGTCAGACTGGGATCCAGGACATTAGTCACGACTAGGCTCCAGGACAGTAGTCACGACTAGGCTCCAGGACAGTAGTCAGACTGGACTCCAGGACAGTAGTCAGACTGGGCTCCAGGACAGTAGTCAAACTGGGCTCCAGGACAGTAGTCAGACTGGACTCCAGGACAGTAGTCAGACTGGGTTCCAGGACAGTAGTCAGATTGGCTGCCGGACAATAATCACGACTAGGCTCCAGGACAGTAGTCACGACTAGGCTCCAGGACAGTAGTCAGACTGGACTCCAGGACAGTAGTCAGACTGGGCTCCAGGACAGTAGTCAAACTGGGCTCCAGTACAGTAGTTACACTGGGCTCCAGGACAGTAATTACACTGGGCTCCGGGACAGTAGTCAGACTGGACTCCAGGACAGTAGTCAGACTGGGTTCCAGGACAGTAGTCAGATTGGCTGCCGGACAGTAGTCACGACTAGGCTCCAGGACAGTAGTCAGACTGGACTCCAGGACAGTAGTCAGACTGGGCTCCAGGACAGTAGTCATACTGGACTCCAGGACAGTAGTCATATTGGACTCCGGGACAGTAGTCAAACTGGGCTCCAGGGCAGTAGTCAGACTGGGCTCCAGGACAGTAGCCATACTGGACTCCAGGACAGTAGTCATATTGGACTCCGGGACAGTAGTCAAACTGGGCTCCAGGACAGTAGTCAGACTGGACTCCAGGACAGTAGTCATATTGGACTCCGGGACAGTAGTCAACTGGACTCCAGGACAGTAGTCAGACTGGGCTCCAGGACAGTAGCCAGACTGGGCTCCAGGATATTAGTCAGACTGGACTCCAGGACAGTAGTCAGACTGGACTCCAGGGAAGTAGTCAGACTGGGCTCCGGGACAGTAGTCATACTGTGCTCCAGGACAGTAGTCATACTGGGCTCCAGGACAGTAGTCAGACTGCGGTTCCGGGACAGTAGTCATACTGGGCTCCAGGACAGTAGTCAGACTGGGCTCCGGGACAGTAGTCAGACTGATCTCCAGGACAGTAGTTAGACTGCGGTTCCGGGACAGTAGTCAGACTGGACTTCAGGACAGTAGTCAGACTGATCTCCAGGACAGTAGTCAGACTGCGGTTCCGGGACAGTAGTCAGACTGGACTTCAGGACAGTAGTCAGACTGGGCTCCAGGACAATAGTCAGACTGGGCTCCAGGACAGTAGTCAGTCTGGACTCCAGGACAGAAGTCAGATTGGGCTCCAGGACAGTAGTAAGACTGGGCTCCAGGAAAGTAGTCAGACTGGGATCCAGGACAGTAGTCAGACTGGGCTCCAGGACAGTAGTCAGACTGGACTCCATGACAGTAGTCAGACTGGAATCCAGGACAGTAGTCAGAATACGGTTCCGGGACAGCAGTCAGACTGGGCTCCAGGACAGTAGTCAGACTGGACTCCAGGACAGTAGTTAGACTGGACTCCAGGACAGTAGTCAGACTGGGATCCAGGACAGTAGTCAGAATACGGTTCCGGGACAGTAGTCAGACTGGGCTACAGGACAGTAGTCAGACTGGGGATCCGGGACAGTAGTCATACTGGGCTCCAGGACAATTAGTCAGACTGGACTCCAGGACAGTAGTCATACTGTGCTCCAGGACCGTAGTCAGACTGCGGTTCCGGGACAGTAGTCAGACTGGACTCCAGGACAGTAGTCAGACTGGGCTCCAGGACAGTAGTCAGACTGCGGTTCCGGGACAGTAGTCATACTGGGCTCCAGGACAGTAGTCAGACTGGGCTCCAGGACAGTAGTCAGACTGCGGTTCCGGGACAGTAGTCAGACTGGACTCCAGGACAGTAGTCATACTGTGCTCCAGGACAGTAGTCAGACTGCGGTTCCGGGACAGTAGTCAGACTGGACTCCAGGACAGTAGTCAGACTGGGCTCAAGGACAGTAGTCAGACTGCGGTTCCGGGACAGTAGTCATACTGGGCTCCAGGACAGTAGTCAGACTGGGCTCCAGGACAGTAGTTAGACTGGACTCCGGGACAGTAGTCATACTGTGCTCCAGGACAGTAGTCAAACTGCGGTTCCGGGACAGTAGTCAGACTGGGCTCCAGGACAGTAGTCATACTGTGCTCCAGGACAGTAGTCATACTGTGCTCCAGGACAGTAGTCAGACTGCGGTTCCGGGACAGTAGTCAGACTGGACTCCAGGACAGTAGTCAGACTGGGCTCCAGGACAGTAGTCATACTGTGCTCCAGGACAGTAGTCAGACTGCGGTTCCGGGACAGTAGTCAGACTGGGCTCCAGGACAGTAGTCAGACTGGGCTCCAGGACAGTAGTCAGACTGGACTCCTGAACAGTAGTCAGACTGCGGTTCCGGGACAGTAGTCATACTGGACTCCGGTACAGTAGTCAGACTGGGCTCCAGGACAGTAGTCACGACTAGGCTCCAGGACAGTAGTCACGACTAGGCTCCGGGACAGTAGTCAGACTGGGCTCCAGGACAGTAGTCAGACTGGACTCCAGGACAGTAGTCAGACTGGGCTCCAGGACAGTAGTCAGTTTGGCTGCCGGACAGTAGTCACGACTAGGCTCCAGGACAGTAGTCAGACTGGACTCCAGGGCAGTAGTCAGATTGGGCTCCAGGACAGTAGTCATCAGACTGGACTCCAGTACAGTAGTCAGACTGGGCCCCAGGACAGTAGTCGTACTGGGCTCCAGGACACTAATCAGACTGGGCTCCGGGACAGTAGTCAGATTGGGCTCCAGGACAGTAGTCAGACTGGACTCCAGGACAGTAGTCACGACTGGGCTCCAGGACAGTAGTCAGACTAGGCTCCAGGACAGTAGTCATACTGGGCTCCAGGACAGTAGTCAGACTGGACTCCAGGGCAGTAGTCAGACTGGGCTCCGGGACAGTAGTCAGACTGGGCTCCAGGACAGTAGTCAGACTGGGCTCCAGGACAGTAGTCAGACTGGACTCCAGGGCAGTAGTCAGACTGCGGTTCCGGGACAGTAGTCAGACTGGGCTCCAGGACAGTAGTCAGACTGGGCTCCAGGACAGTAGTCAGATTGGACTCCGGAACAGTAGTCATACTGGGCTCCAGGACAGTAGTCAGACTGGACTCCAGGGCAGTAGCCAGACTGGGCTTCAGGGCAGTAGTCAGACTGGGCTCCAGGACAGTAGTCAGACTGCGGTTCCGGGACAGTAGTTAGACTAGGCTCCAGGACAGTAGTCAGACTGGACTTCAGGACAGTAGTCAGACTGGGCTCCAGGACAGTAGTCATACTGGGCTCCAGGACAGTGGTCAGACTGGGCTCCAGGACAGTAGTCAGACTGGACTCCAGGACAGTAGTCAGATTGGGCTCCAGGACAGTAGTCAGACTGGGCTCCAGGACAGTAGTCATACTGGGCTCCAAGACAGTAGTCAGACTGGGCTCCAGGACAGTAGTCAGACTGGACTCCAGAACAGTAGTCAGACTGGGTTCCAGGACAGTAGTCAAACTGGGCTCCAGGACAGTATTTACACTGGGCTCCGGGACAGTAGTTAGACTGGACTCCAGGACAGTAGTCATACTGTGCTCCAGGACAGTAGTCAGACTGCGGTTCCGGGACAGTAGTCAGACTGGGCTCCAGGACAGTAGTTAGACTAGGCTCCAGGACAGTAGTCAGACTGGACTTCAGGACAGTAGTCAGACTGCGGTTCCGGGACAGTAGTCATACTGGGCTCCAGGACAGTAGTCAGACTGGGCTTCAGGACAGTAGTCAGACTGGGCTCCAGGACAGTAGTCATACTGGGCTCCAGTACAGTATTTACACTGGGCTCCAGGACAGTATTTACACTGGGTTCCGGGACAGTAGTCAGGCTGGGCTCCAGGACAGTAGTCAGACTGGACTCCAGGACAGTAGTCATACTGGGCTCCAGGACAGTAGTCATATTGGACTCCGGGACAGTAGTCAAACTGGGCTCCAGGGCAGTAGTCAGACTGGGCTCCAGGACAGTAGCCATACTGGACTCCAGGACAGTAGTCATATTGGACTCCGGGACAGTAGTCAAACTGGGCTCCAGGACAGTAGTCAGACTGGACTCCAGGACAGTAGTCATATTGGACTCCGGGACAGTAGTCAACTGGACTCCAGGACAGTAGTCAGACTGGGCTCCAGGACAGTAGCCAGACTGGGCTCCAGGATATTAGTCAGACTGGACTCCAGGACAGTAGTCAGACTGGACTCCAGGGAAGTAGTCAGACTGGGCTCCGGGACAGTAGTCATACTGTGCTCCAGGACAGTAGTCATACTGGGCTCCAGGACAGTAGTCAGACTGCGGTTCCGGGACAGTAGTCATACTGGGCTCCAGGACAGTAGTCAGACTGGGCTCCGGGACAGTAGTCAGACTGATCTCCAGGACAGTAGTTAGACTGCGGTTCCGGGACAGTAGTCAGACTGGACTTCAGGACAGTAGTCAGACTGATCTCCAGGACAGTAGTCAGACTGCGGTTCCGGGACAGTAGTCAGACTGGACTTCAGGACAGTAGTCAGACTGGGCTCCAGGACAATAGTCAGACTGGGCTCCAGGACAGTAGTCAGTCTGGACTCCAGGACAGTAGTCAGATTGGGCTCCAGGACAGTAGTAAGACTGGGCTCCAGGAAAGTAGTCAGACTGGGATCCAGGACAGTAGTCAGACTGGGCTCCAGGACAGTAGTCAGACTGGACTCCATGACAGTAGTCAGACTGGAATCCAGGACAGTAGTCAGAATACGGTTCCGGGACAGCAGTCAGACTGGGCTCCAGGACAGTAGTCAGACTGGACTCCAGGACAGTAGTTAGACTGGACTCCAGGACAGTAGTCAGACTGGGATCCAGGACAGTAGTCAGAATACGGTTCCGGGACAGTAGTCAGACTGGGCTACAGGACAGTAGTCAGACTGGGGATCCGGGACAGTAGTCATACTGGGCTCCAGGACAATTAGTCAGACTGGACTCCAGGACAGTAGTCATACTGTGCTCCAGGACCGTAGTCAGACTGCGGTTCCGGGACAGTAGTCAGACTGGACTCCAGGACAGTAGTCAGACTGGGCTCCAGGACAGTAGTCAGACTGCGGTTCCGGGACAGTAGTCATACTGGGCTCCAGGACAGTAGTCAGACTGGGCTCCAGGACAGTAGTCAGACTGCGGTTCCGGGACAGTAGTCAGACTGGACTCCAGGACAGTAGTCATACTGTGCTCCAGGACAGTAGTCAGACTGCGGTTCCGGGACAGTAGTCATACTGGGCTCCAGGACAGTAGTCAGACTGGGCTTCAGGACAGTAGTCAGACTGGGCTCCAGGACAGTAGTCATACTGGGCTCCAGTACAGTATTTACACTGGGCTCCAGGACAGTATTTACACTGGGTTCCGGGACAGTAGTCAGGCTGGGCTCCAGGACAGTAGTCAGACTGGACTCCAGGACAGTAGTCATACTGGGCTCCAGGACAGTAGTCATATTGGACTCCGGGACAGTAGTCAAACTGGGCTCCAGGGCAGTAGTCAGACTGGGCTCCAGGACAGTAGCCATACTGGACTCCAGGACAGTAGTCATATTGGACTCCGGGACAGTAGTCAAACTGGGCTCCAGGACAGTAGTCAGACTGGACTCCAGGACAGTAGTCATATTGGACTCCGGGACAGTAGTCAACTGGACTCCAGGACAGTAGTCAGACTGGGCTCCAGGACAGTAGCCAGACTGGGCTCCAGGATATTAGTCAGACTGGACTCCAGGACAGTAGTCAGACTGGACTCCAGGGAAGTAGTCAGACTGGGCTCCGGGACAGTAGTCATACTGTGCTCCAGGACAGTAGTCATACTGGGCTCCAGGACAGTAGTCAGACTGCGGTTCCGGGACAGTAGTCATACTGGGCTCCAGGACAGTAGTCAGACTGGGCTCCGGGACAGTAGTCAGACTGATCTCCAGGACAGTAGTTAGACTGCGGTTCCGGGACAGTAGTCAGACTGGACTTCAGGACAGTAGTCAGACTGATCTCCAGGACAGTAGTCAGACTGCGGTTCCGGGACAGTAGTCAGACTGGACTTCAGGACAGTAGTCAGACTGGGCTCCAGGACAATAGTCAGACTGGGCTCCAGGACAGTAGTCAGTCTGGACTCCAGGACAGTAGTCAGATTGGGCTCCAGGACAGTAGTAAGACTGGGCTCCAGGAAAGTAGTCAGACTGGGATCCAGGACAGTAGTCAGACTGGGCTCCAGGACAGTAGTCAGACTGGACTCCATGACAGTAGTCAGACTGGAATCCAGGACAGTAGTCAGAATACGGTTCCGGGACAGCAGTCAGACTGGGCTCCAGGACAGTAGTCAGACTGGACTCCAGGACAGTAGTTAGACTGGACTCCAGGACAGTAGTCAGACTGGGATCCAGGACAGTAGTCAGAATACGGTTCCGGGACAGTAGTCAGACTGGGCTACAGGACAGTAGTCAGACTGGGGATCCGGGACAGTAGTCATACTGGGCTCCAGGACAATTAGTCAGACTGGACTCCAGGACAGTAGTCATACTGTGCTCCAGGACCGTAGTCAGACTGCGGTTCCGGGACAGTAGTCAGACTGGACTCCAGGACAGTAGTCAGACTGGGCTCCAGGACAGTAGTCAGACTGCGGTTCCGGGACAGTAGTCATACTGGGCTCCAGGACAGTAGTCAGACTGGGCTCCAGGACAGTAGTCAGACTGCGGTTCCGGGACAGTAGTCAGACTGGACTCCAGGACAGTAGTCATACTGTGCTCCAGGACAGTAGTCAGACTGCGGTTCCGGGACAGTAGTCAGACTGGACTCCAGGACAGTAGTCAGACTGGGCTCAAGGACAGTAGTCAGACTGCGGTTCCGGGACAGTAGTCATACTGGGCTCCAGGACAGTAGTCAGACTGGGCTCCAGGACAGTAGTTAGACTGGACTCCGGGACAGTAGTCATACTGTGCTCCAGGACAGTAGTCAAACTGCGGTTCCGGGACAGTAGTCAGACTGGGCTCCAGGACAGTAGTCATACTGTGCTCCAGGACAGTAGTCATACTGTGCTCCAGGACAGTAGTCAGACTGCGGTTCCGGGACAGTAGTCAGACTGGACTCCAGGACAGTAGTCAGACTGGGCTCCAGGACAGTAGTCATACTGTGCTCCAGGACAGTAGTCAGACTGCGGTTCCGGGACAGTAGTCAGACTGGGCTCCAGGACAGTAGTCAGACTGGGCTCCAGGACAGTAGTCAGACTGGACTCCTGAACAGTAGTCAGACTGCGGTTCCGGGACAGTAGTCATACTGGACTCCGGTACAGTAGTCAGACTGGGCTCCAGGACAGTAGTCACGACTAGGCTCCAGGACAGTAGTCACGACTAGGCTCCGGGACAGTAGTCAGACTGGGCTCCAGGACAGTAGTCAGACTGGACTCCAGGACAGTAGTCAGACTGGGCTCCAGGACAGTAGTCAGTTTGGCTGCCGGACAGTAGTCACGACTAGGCTCCAGGACAGTAGTCAGACTGGACTCCAGGGCAGTAGTCAGATTGGGCTCCAGGACAGTAGTCATCAGACTGGACTCCAGTACAGTAGTCAGACTGGGCCCCAGGACAGTAGTCGTACTGGGCTCCAGGACACTAATCAGACTGGGCTCCGGGACAGTAGTCAGATTGGGCTCCAGGACAGTAGTCAGACTGGACTCCAGGACAGTAGTCACGACTGGGCTCCAGGACAGTAGTCAGACTAGGCTCCAGGACAGTAGTCATACTGGGCTCCAGGACAGTAGTCAGACTGGACTCCAGGGCAGTAGTCAGACTGGGCTCCGGGACAGTAGTCAGACTGGGCTCCAGGACAGTAGTCAGACTGGGCTCCAGGACAGTAGTCAGACTGGACTCCAGGGCAGTAGTCAGACTGCGGTTCCGGGACAGTAGTCAGACTGGGCTCCAGGACAGTAGTCAGACTGGGCTCCAGGACAGTAGTCAGATTGGACTCCGGAACAGTAGTCATACTGGGCTCCAGGACAGTAGTCAGACTGGACTCCAGGGCAGTAGCCAGACTGGGCTTCAGGGCAGTAGTCAGACTGGGCTCCAGGACAGTAGTCAGACTGCGGTTCCGGGACAGTAGTTAGACTAGGCTCCAGGACAGTAGTCAGACTGGACTTCAGGACAGTAGTCAGACTGGGCTCCAGGACAGTAGTCATACTGGGCTCCAGGACAGTGGTCAGACTGGGCTCCAGGACAGTAGTCAGACTGGACTCCAGGACAGTAGTCAGATTGGGCTCCAGGACAGTAGTCAGACTGGGCTCCAGGACAGTAGTCATACTGGGCTCCAAGACAGTAGTCAGACTGGGCTCCAGGACAGTAGTCAGACTGGACTCCAGAACAGTAGTCAGACTGGGTTCCAGGACAGTAGTCAAACTGGGCTCCAGGACAGTATTTACACTGGGCTCCGGGACAGTAGTTAGACTGGACTCCAGGACAGTAGTCATACTGTGCTCCAGGACAGTAGTCAGACTGCGGTTCCGGGACAGTAGTCAGACTGGGCTCCAGGACAGTAGTTAGACTAGGCTCCAGGACAGTAGTCAGACTGGACTTCAGGACAGTAGTCAGACTGCGGTTCCGGGACAGTAGTCATACTGGGCTCCAGGACAGTAGTCAGACTGGGCTTCAGGACAGTAGTCAGACTGGGCTCCAGGACAGTAGTCATACTGGGCTCCAGTACAGTATTTACACTGGGCTCCAGGACAGTATTTACACTGGGTTCCGGGACAGTAGTCAGACTGGGCTCCAGGACAGTAGTCAGACTGGACTCCAGGACAGTAGTCATACTGGGCTCCAGGACAGTAGTCAGACTGGGCTCCAGGACAGTAGTTAGACTAGGCTCCAGGACAGTAGTCAGACTGGACTTCAGGACAGTAGTCAGACTGCGGTTCCGGGACAGTAGTCATACTGCGGTTCCGGGACAGTAGTCATACTGGGCTCCAGGACAGTATTCAGACTGGGCTCAAGGACAGTAGTCAGACTGCGGTTCCGGGACAGTAGTCAGAATACGGTGCCGGGACAGTAGTCAGACTGGGCTCCAGGACAGTAGTCAGACTGGACTCCAGGACAGTAGTTAGACTGGACTCCGGTACAGTAGTCATACTGTGCTCCAGGACAGTAGTCAGACTGGGCTCCAGGACAGTAGTCAGACTGGGCTCCAGGACAGTAGTCAGACTGCGGTTTCGGGACAGTAGTCAGACTGGACTCCAGGACAGTAGTCATACTGTGCTCCAGGACAGTAGTCAGACTGCGGTTCCGGGACAGTAGTCAGACTGGACTCCAGGACAGTAGTCAGACTGGGCTCAAGGACAGTAGTCAGACTGCGGTTCCGGGACAGTAGTCATACTGGGCTCCAGGACAGTAGTCAGACTGGGCTCCAGGACAGTAGTTAGACTGGACTCCGGGACAGTAGTCATACTGTGCTCCAGGACAGTAGTCAGACTGCGGTTCCGGGACAGTATTCAGACTGGGCTTCAGGACAGTAGTCAGACTGGGCTCCAGGACAGTAGTCATACTGGGCTCCAGGACAGTAGTCAGACTGGGCTCCAGGACAGTAGTCAGACTGGACTCCAGGACAGTAGTCAGACTGGGCTCCAGGACAGTAGTCATACTGGGATCCAAGACAGTAGTCAGAATACGGTGCCGGGACAGTAGTCAGACTGGGCTCCAGGACAGTAGTCAGACTGGACTCCAGGACAGTAGTTAGACTGGACTCCGGTACAGTAGTCATACTGTGCTCCAGGACAGTAGTCAGACTGGGCTCCAGGACAGTAGTCAGACTGGGCTCCAGGACAGTAGTCAGACTGCGGTTCCGGGACAGTAGTCAGACTGGGCTCCAGGACAGTAGTTAGACTGAACTCCAGGACAGTAGTCATATTGGACTCCGGGACAGTAGTCAACTGGACTGCAGGACAGTAGTCAGACTGGGCTCCAGGACAGTAGCCAGACTGGGCTCCAGGACATTAGTCAGACTGGACTCCAGGACAGTAGTCAGACTGGACTCCAGGGAAGTAGTCAGACTGGGCTCCGGGACAGTAGTCATACTGTGCTCCAGGACAGTAGTCATACTGGGCTCCAGGACAGTAGTCAGACTGCGGTTCCGGGACAGTAGTCATACTGGGCTCCAGGACAGTAGTCAGACTGGGCTCCGGGACAGTAGTCAGACTGATCTCCAGGACAGTAGTTAGACTGCGGTTCCGGGACAGTAGTCAGACTGGACTTCAGGACAGTAGTCAGACTGATCTCCAGGACAGTAGTCAGACTGCGGTTCCGGGACAGTAGTCAGACTGGACTTCAGGACAGTAGTCAGACTGGGCTCCAGGACAATAGTCAGACTGGGCTCCAGGACAGTAGTCAGACTGGACTCCAGGACAGTAGTCAGATTGGGCTCCAGGACAGTAGTCAGACTGGGCTCCAGGACAGTAGTCAGACTGGGATCCAGGACAGTAGTCAGACTGGGCTCCAGGACAGTAGTCAGACTGGACTCCAGGACAGTGTTCAGACTGGAATCCAGGACAGTAGTCAGAATACGGTTCCGGGACAGCAGTCAGACTGGGCTCCAGGACAGTAGTCAGACTGGACTCCAGGACAGTAGTTAGACTGGACTCCAGGACAGTAGTCAGACTGGGATCCAGGACAGTAGTCAGAATACGGTTCCGGGACAGTAGTCAGACTGGGCTACAAGACAGTAGTCAGACTGGGGTTCCGGGACAGTAGTCATACTGGGCTCCAGGACAATTAGTCAGACTGGACTCCAGGACAGTAGTCATACTGTGCTCCAGGACAATAGTCAGACTGCGGTTCCGGGACAGTAGTCAGACTGGACTCCAGGACAGTAGTCAGACTGGGCCCCAGGACAGTAGTCAGACTGCGGTTCCGGGACAGTAGTCATACTGGGCTCCAGGACAGTAGTCAGACTGGGCTCCAGGACAGTAGTCAGACTGCGGTTCCGGGACAGTAGTCAGACTGGACTCCAGGACAGTAGTCATACTGTGCTCCAGGACAGTAGTCAGACTGCGGTTCCGGGACAGTAGTCAGACTGGACTCCAGGACAGTAGTCAGACTGGGCTCAAGGACAGTAGTCAGACTGCGGTTCCGGGACAGTAGTCATACCGGGCTCCAGGACAGTAGTCAGACTGGGCTCCAGGACAGTAGTTAGACTGGACTCCGGGACAGTAGTCATACTGTGCTCCAGGACAGTAGTCAGACTGCGGTTCCGGGACAGTAGTCAGACTGGGCTCCAGGACAGTAGTCATAATGTGCTCCAGGACAGTAGTCACACTGTGCTCCAGGACAGTAGTCAGACTGCGGTTCCGGGACAGTAGTCAGACTGGACTCCAGGACAGTAGTCAGACTGGGCTCCAGGACAGTAGCCATACTGTGCTCCAGGACAGTAGTCAGACTGCGGTTCCGGGACAGTAGTCAGACTGGACTCCAGGACAGTAGTTAGACTGGACTCCGGGACAGTAGTCATACTGTGCTCCAGGACAGTAGTCAGACTGCGGTTCCGGGACAGTAGTCAGACTGGGCTCCAGGACAGTAGTCAGACTGGGCTCCAGGACAGTAGTCAGACTGGACTCCTGAACAGTAGTCAGACTGCGGTTCCGGGACAGTAGTCATACTGGACTCCGGGACAGTAGTCAGACTGGGCTCCAGGACAGTAGTCACGACTAGGCTCCAGGACAGTAGTCACGACTAGGCTCCGGGACAGTAGTCAGACTGGGCTCCAGGACAGTAGTCAGACTGGACTCCAGGACAGTAGTCAGACTGGGCTCCAGGACAGTAGTCAGTTTGGCTGCCGGACAGTAGTCACGACTAGGCTCCAGGACAGTAGTCAGACTGGACTCCAGGGCAGTAGTCAGATTGGGCTCCAGGACAGTAGTCATCAGACTGGACTCCAGTACAGTAGTCAGACTGGGCCCCAGGACAGTAGTCGTACTGGGCTCCAGGACACTAATCAGACTGGGCTCCGGGACAGTAGTCAGATTGGGCTCCAGGACAGTAGTCAGACTGGACTCCAGGACAGTAGTCACGACTGGGCTCCAGGACAGTAGTCAGACTAGGCTCCAGGACAGTAGTCATACTGGGCTCCAGGACAGTAGTCAGACTGGACTCCAGGGCAGTAGTCAGACTGGGCTCCGGGACAGTAGTCAGACTGGGCTCCAGGACAGTAGTCAGACTGGGCTCCAGGACAGTAGTCAGACTGGACTCCAGGGCAGTAGTCAGACTGCGGTTCCGGGACAGTAGTCAGACTGGGCTCCAGGACAGTAGTCAGACTGGGCTCCAGGACAGTAGTCAGATTGGACTCCGGAACAGTAGTCATACTGGGCTCCAGGACAGTAGTCAGACTGGGCTCCAGGACAGTAGTCAGACTGCGGTTCCGGGACAGTAGTCAGACTGGACTCCAGGACAGTAGTCATACTGTGCTCCAGGACAGTAGTAAGACTGCGGTTCCGGGACAGTAGTCAGACTGGACTCCAGGACAGTAGTCAGACTGGGCTCAAGGACAGTAGTCAGACTGCGGTTCCGGGACAGTAGTCATACTGGGCTCCAGGACAGTAGTCAGACTAGGCTCCAGGACAGTAGTTAGACTGGACTCCGGGACAGTAGTCATACTGTGCTCCAGGACAGTAGTCAGACTGCGGTTCCGGGACAGTAGTCAGACTGGGCTCCAGGACAGTAGTCATACTGTGCTCCAGGACAGTAGTCATACTGTGCTCCAGGACAGTAGTCAGACTGCGGTTCCGGGACAGTAGTCAGACTGGACTCCAGGACAGTAGTCAGACTGGGCTCCAGGACAGTAGTCATACTGTGCTCCAGGACAGTAGTCAGACTGCGGTTCCGGGACAGTAGTCAGACTGGACTCCAGGACAGTAGTTAGACTGGACTCCGGGACAGTAGTCATACTTTGCTCCAGGACAGTAGTCAGACTGCGGTTCCGGGACAGTAGTCAGACTGGGCTCCAGGACAGTAGTCAGACTGGGCTCCAGGACAGCAGTCAGACTGGACTCCTGAACAGTAGTCAGACTGCGGTTCCGGGACAGTAGTCATACTGGACTCCGGGACAGTAGTCAGACTGGGCTCCAGGACAGTAGTCACGACTAGGCTCCAGGACAGTAGTCACGACTAGGCTCCGGGACAGTAGTCAGACTGAGCTCCAGGACAGTAGTCAGACTGGACTCCAGGACAGTAGTCAGACTGGGCTCCAGGACAGTAGTCAGATTGGCTGCCGGACAGTAGTCACGACTAGGCTCCAGGACAGTAGTCAGACTGGACTCCAGGGCAGTAGTCAGATTGGGCTCCAGGACAGTAGTCATCAGACTGGACTCCAGTACAGTAGTCAGACTGGGCCCCAGGACAGTAGTCGTACTGGGCTCCAGGACACTAATCAGACTGGGCTCCGGGACAGTAGTCAGATTGGGCTCCAGGACAGTAGTTAGACTGGACTCCAGGACAGTAGTCACGACTAGGCTCCAGGACAGTAGTCACGACTAGGCTCCGGGACAGTAGTCATACTGGACTCCAGGACAGTAGTCAGACTGGTCTCCAGGACAGTAGTCAGACTGGGCTCCAGGACAGTAGTCAGACTGGGATCCAGGACATTAGTCACGACTAGGCTCCAGGACAGTAGTCACGACTAGGCTCCAGGACAGTAGTCAGACTGGACTCCAGGACAGTAGTCAGACTGGGCTCCAGGACAGTAGTCAAACTGGGCTCCAGGACAGTAGTCAGACTGGACTCCAGGACAGTAGTCAGACTGGGTTCCAGGACAGTAGTCAGATTGGCTGCCGGACAATAATCACGACTAGGCTCCAGGACAGTAGTCACGACTAGGCTCCAGGACAGTAGTCAGACTGGACTCCAGGACAGTAGTCAGACTGGGCTCCAGGACAGTAGTCAAACTGGGCTCCAGTACAGTAGTTACACTGGGCTCCAGGACAGTAATTACACTGGGCTCCGGGACAGTAGTCAGACTGGACTCCAGGACAGTAGTCAGACTGGGTTCCAGGACAGTAGTCAGATTGGCTGCCGGACAGTAGTCACGACTAGGCTCCAGGACAGTAGTCAGACTGGACTCCAGGACAGTAGTCAGACTGGGCTCCAGGACAGTAGTCATACTGGACTCCAGGACAGTAGTCATATTGGACTCCGGGACAGTAGTCAAACTGGGCTCCAGGGCAGTAGTCAGACTGGGCTCCAGGACAGTAGCCATACTGGACTCCAGGACAGTAGTCATATTGGACTCCGGGACAGTAGTCAAACTGGGCTCCAGGACAGTAGTCAGACTGGACTCCAGGACAGTAGTCATATTGTACTCCGGGACAGTAGTCAACTGGACTCCAGGACAGTAGTCAGACTGGGCTCCAGGACAGTAGCCAGACTGGGCTCCAGGATATTAGTCAGACTGGACTCCAGGACAGTAGTCAGACTGGACTCCAGGGAAGTAGTCAGACTGGGCTCCGGGACAGTAGTCATACTGTGCTCCAGGACAGTAGTCATACTGGGCTCCAGGACAGTAGTCAGACTGCGGTTCCGGGACAGTAGTCATACTGGGCTCCAGGACAGTAGTCAGACTGGGCTCCGGGACAGTAGTCAGACTGATCTCCAGGACAGTAGTTAGACTGCGGTTCCGGGACAGTAGTCAGACTGGACTTCAGGACAGTAGTCAGACTGATCTCCAGGACAGTAGTCAGACTGCGGTTCCGGGACAGTAGTCAGACTGGACTTCAGGACAGTAGTCAGACTGGGCTCCAGGACAATAGTCAGACTGGGCTCCAGGACAGTAGTCAGTCTGGACTCCAGGACAGTAGTCAGATTGGGCTCCAGGACAGTAGTCAGACTGGGCTCCAGGAAAGTAGTCAGACTGGGATCCAGGACAGTAGTCAGACTAGGCTCCAGGACAGTAGTCAGACTGGACTCCATGACATTAGTCAGACTGGAATCCAGGACAGTAGTCAGAATACGGTTCCGGGACAGCAGTCAGACTGGGCTCCAGGACAGTAGTCAGACTGGACTCCAGGACAGTAGTTAGACTGGACTCCAGGACAGTAGTCAGACTGGGATCCAGGACAGTAGTCAGAATACGGTTCCGGGACAGTAGTCAGACTGGGCTACAGGACAGTAGTCAGACTGGGGATCCGGGACAGTAGTCATACTGGGCTCCAGGACAATTAGTCAGACTGGACTCCAGGACAGTAGTCATACTGTGCTCCAGGACCGTAGTCAGACTGCGGTTCCGGGACAGTAGTCAGACTGGACTCCAGGACAGTAGTCAGACTGGGCTCCAGGACAGTAGTCAGACTGCGGTTCCGGGACAGTAGTCATACTGGGCTCCAGGACAGTAGTCAGACTGGGCTCCAGGACAGTAGTCAGACTGCGGTTCCGGGACAGTAGTCAGACTGGACTCCAGGACAGTAGTCATACTGTGCTCCAGGACAGTAGTCAGACTGCGGTTCCGGGACAGTAGTCAGACTGGACTCCAGGACAGTAGTCAGACTGGGCTCAAGGACAGTAGTCAGACTGCGGTTCCGGGACAGTAGTCATACTGGGCTCCAGGACAGTAGTCAGACTGGGCTCCAGGACAGTAGTTAGACTGGACTCCGGGACAGTAGTCATACTGTGCTCCAGGACAGTAGTCAAACTGCGGTTCCGGGACAGTAGTCAGACTGGGCTCCAGGACAGTAGTCATACTGTGCTCCAGGACAGTAGCCATACTGTGCTCCAGGACAGTAGTCAGACTGCGGTTCCGGGACAGTAGTCAGACTGGACTCCAGGACAGTAGTCAGACTGGGCTCCAGGACAGTAGTCATACTGTGCTCCAGGACAGTAGTCAGACTGCGGTTCCGGGACAGTAGTCAGACTGGGCTCCAGGACAGTAGTCAGACTGGGCTCCAGGACAGTAGTCAGACTGGACTCCTGAACAGTAGTCAGACTGCGGTTCCGGGACAGTAGTCATACTGGACTCCGGTACAGTAGTCAGACTGGGCTCCAGGACAGTAGTCACGACTAGGCTCCAGGACAGTAGTCACGACTAGGCTCCGGGACAGTAGTCAGACTGGGCTCCAGGACAGTAGTCAGACTGGACTCCAGGACAGTAGTCAGACTGGGCTCCAGGACAGTAGTCAGTTTGGCTGCCGGACAGTAGTCACGACTAGGCTCCAGGACAGTAGTCAGACTGGACTCCAGGGCAGTAGTTAGATTGGGCTCCAGGACAGTAGTCATCAGACTGGACTCCAGTACAGTAGTCAGACTGGGCCCCAGGACAGTAGTCGTACTGGGCTCCAGGACACTAATCAGACTGGGCTCCGGGACAGTAGTCAGATTGGGCTCCAGGACAGTAGTCAGACTGGACTCCAGGACAGTAGTCACGACTGGGCTCCAGGACAGTAGTCAGACTAGGCTCCAGGACAGTAGTCATACTGGGCTCCAGGACAGTAGTCAGACTGGACTCCAGGGCAGTAGTCAGACTGGGCTCCGGGACAGTAGTCAGACTGGGCTCCAGGACAGTAGTCAGACTGGGCTCCAGGACAGTAGTCAGACTGGACTCCAGGGCAGTAGTCAGACTGCGGTTCCGGGACAGTAGTCAGACTGGGCTCCAGGACAGTAGTAAGACTGGGCTCCAGGACAGTAGTCAGATTGGACTCCGGAACAGTAGTCATACTGGGCTCCAGGACAGTAGTCAGACTGGACTCCAGGGCAGTAGCCAGACTGGGCTTCAGGGCAGTAGTCAGACTGGGCTCCAGGACAGTAGTCAGACTGCGGTTCCGGGACAGTAGTTAGACTAGGCTCCAGGACAGTAGTCAGACTGGACTTCAGGACAGTAGTCAGACTGGGCTCCAGGACAGTGGTCAGACTGGGCTCCAGGACAGTAGTCAGACTGGACTCCAGGACAGTAGTCAGATTGGGCTCCAGGACAGTAGTCAGACTGGGCTCCAGGACAGTAGTCATACTGGGCTCCAGGACAGTAGTCAGACTGGGCTCCAGGACAGTAGTCAGACTGGACTCCAGAACAGTAGTCAGACTGGGTTCCAGGACAGTAGTCAAACTGGGCTCCAGGACAGTATTTACACTGGGCTCCGGGACAGTAGTTAGACTGGACTCCAGGACAGTAGTCATACTGTGCTCCAGGACAGTAGTCAGACTGCGGTTCCGGGACAGTAGTCAGACTGGGCTCCAGGACAGTAGTTAGACTAGGCTCCAGGACAGTAGTCAGACTGGACTTCAGGACAGTAGTCAGACTGCGGTTCCGGGACAGTAGTCATACTGGGCTCCAGGACAGTAGTCAGACTGGGCTTCAGGACAGTAGTCAGACTGGGCTCCAGGACAGTAGTCATACTGGGCTCCAGTACAGTATTTACACTGGGCTCCAGGACAGTATTTACACTGGGTTCCGGGACAGTAGTCAGACTGGGCTCCAGGACAGTAGTCAGACTGGACTCCAGGACAGTAGTCATACTGGGCTCCAGGACAGTAGTCAGACTGGGCTCCAGGACAGTAGTTAGACTAGGCTCCAGGACAGTAGTCAGACTGGACTTCAGGACAGTAGTCAGACTGCGGTTCCGGGACAGTAGTCATACTGCGGTTCCGGGACAGTAGTCATACTGGGCTCCAGGACAGTATTCAGACTGGGCTCAAGGACAGTAGTCAGACTGCGGTTCCGGGACAGTAGTCAGAATACGGTGCCGGGACAGTAGTCAGACTGGGCTCCAGGACAGTAGTCAGACTGGACTCCAGGACAGTAGTTAGACTGGACTCCGGTACAGTAGTCATACTGTGCTCCAGGACAGTAGTCAGACTGGGCTCCAGGACAGTAGTCAGACTGGGCTCCAGGACAGTAGTCAGACTGCGGTTTCGGGACAGTAGTCAGACTGGACTCCAGGACAGTAGTCATACTGTGCTCCAGGACAGTAGTCAGACTGCGGTTCCGGGACAGTAGTCAGACTGGACTCCAGGACAGTAGTCAGACTGGGCTCAAGGACAGTAGTCAGACTGCGGTTCCGGGACAGTAGTCATACTGGGCTCCAGGACAGTAGTCAGACTGGGCTCCAGGACAGTAGTTAGACTGGACTCCGGGACAGTAGTCATACTGTGCTCCAGGACAGTAGTCAGACTGCGGTTCCGGGACAGTATTCAGACTGGGCTTCAGGACAGTAGTCAGACTGGGCTCCAGGACAGTAGTCATACTGGGCTCCAGGACAGTAGTCAGACTGGGCTCCAGGACAGTAGTCAGACTGGACTCCAGGACAGTAGTCAGACTGGGCTCCAGGACAGTAGTCATACTGGGATCCAAGACAGTAGTCAGAATACGGTGCCGGGACAGTAGTCAGACTGGGCTCCAGGACAGTAGTCAGACTGGACTCCAGGACAGTAGTTAGACTGGACTCCGGTACAGTAGTCATACTGTGCTCCAGGACAGTAGTCAGACTGGGCTCCAGGACAGTAGTCAGACTGGGCTCCAGGACAGTAGTCAGACTGCGGTTCCGGGACAGTAGTCAGACTGGGCTCCAGGACAGTAGTTAGACTGAACTCCAGGACAGTAGTCATATTGGACTCCGGGACAGTAGTCAACTGGACTCCAGGACAGTAGTCAGACTGGGCTCCAGGACAGTAGCCAGACTGGGCTCCAGGACATTAGTCAGACTGGACTCCAGGACAGTAGTCAGACTGGACTCCAGGGAAGTAGTCAGACTGGGCTCCGGGACAGTAGTCATACTGTGCTCCAGGACAGTAGTCATACTGGGCTCCAGGACAGTAGTCAGACTGCGGTTCCGGGACAGTAGTCATACTGGGCTCCAGGACAGTAGTCAGACTGGGCTCCGGGACAGTAGTCAGACTGATCTCCAGGACAGTAGTTAGACTGCGGTTCCGGGACAGTAGTCAGACTGGACTTCAGGACAGTAGTCAGACTGATCTCCAGGACAGTAGTCAGACTGCGGTTCCGGGACAGTAGTCAGACTGGACTTCAGGACAGTAGTCAGACTGGGCTCCAGGACAATAGTCAGACTGGGCTCCAGGACAGTAGTCAGACTGGACTCCAGGACAGTAGTCAGATTGGGCTCCAGGACAGTAGTCAGACTGGGCTCCAGGACAGTAGTCAGACTGGGATCCAGGACAGTAGTCAGACTGGGCTCCAGGACAGTAGTCAGACTGGACTCCAGGACAGTAGTCAGACTGGAATCCAGGACAGTAGTCAGAATACGGTTCCGGGACAGCAGTCAGACTGGGCTCCAGGACAGTAGTCAGACTGGACTCCAGGACAGTAGTTAGACTGGACTCCAGGACAGTAGTCAGACTGGGATCCAGGACAGTAGTCAGAATACGGTTCCGGGACAGTAGTCAGACTGGGCTACAGGACAGTAGTCAGACTGGGGTTCCGGGACAGTAGTCATACTGGGCTCCAGGACAATTAGTCAGACTGGACTCCAGGACAGTAGTCATACTGTGCTCCAGGACAATAGTCAGACTGCGGTTCCGGGACAGTAGTCAGACTGGACTCCAGGACAGTAGTCAGACTGGGCCCCAGGACAGTAGTCAGACTGCGGTTCCGGGACAGTAGTCATACTGGGCTCCAGGACAGTAGTCAGACTGGGCTCCAGGACAGTAGTCAGACTGCGGTTCCGGGACAGTAGTCAGACTGGACTCCAGGACAGTAGTCATACTGTGCTCCAGGACAGTAGTCAGACTGCGGTTCCGGGACAGTAGTCAGACTGGACTCCAGGACAGTAGTCAGACTGGGCTCAAGGACAGTAGTCAGACTGCGGTTCCGGGACAGTAGTCATACCGGGCTCCAGGACAGTAGTCAGACTGGGCTCCAGGACAGTAGTTAGACTGGACTCCGGGACAGTAGTCATACTGTGCTCCAGGACAGTAGTCAGACTGCGGTTCCGGGACAGTAGTCAGACTGGGCTCCAGGACAGTAGTCATACTGTGCTCCAGGACAGTAGTCACACTGTGCTCCAGGACAGTAGTCAGACTGCGGTTCCGGGACAGTAGTCAGACTGGACTCCAGGACAGTAGTCAGACTGGGCTCCAGGACAGTAGCCATACTGTGCTCCAGGACAGTAGTCAGACTGCGGTTCCGGGACAGTAGTCAGACTGGACTCCAGGACAGTAGTTAGACTGGACTCCGGGACAGTAGTCATACTGTGCTCCAGGACAGTAGTCAGACTGCGGTTCCGGGACAGTAGTCAGACTGGGCTCCAGGACAGTAGTCAGACTGGGCTCCAGGACAGTAGTCAGACTGGACTCCTGAACAGTAGTCAGACTGCGGTTCCGGGACAGTAGTCATACTGGACTCCGGGACAGTAGTCAGACTGGGCTCCAGGACAGTAGTCACGACTAGGCTCCAGGACAGTAGTCACGACTAGGCTCCGGGACAGTAGTCAGACTGGGCTCCAGGACAGTAGTCAGACTGGACTCCAGGACAGTAGTCAGACTGGGCTCCAGGACAGTAGTCAGTTTGGCTGCCGGACAGTAGTCACGACTAGGCTCCAGGACAGTAGTCAGACTGGACTCCAGGGCAGTAGTCAGATTGGGCTCCAGGACAGTAGTCATCAGACTGGACTCCAGTACAGTAGTCAGACTGGGCCCCAGGACAGTAGTCGTACTGGGCTCCAGGACACTAATCAGACTGGGCTCCGGGACAGTAGTCAGATTGGGCTCCAGGACAGTAGTCAGACTGGACTCCAGGACAGTAGTCACGACTGGGCTCCAGGACAGTAGTCAGACTAGGCTCCAGGAGAGTAGTCATACTGGGCTCCAGGACAGTAGTCAGACTGGACTCCAGGGCAGTAGTCAGACTGGGCTCCGGGACAGTAGTCAGACTGGGCTCCAGGACAGTAGTCAGACTGGGCTCCAGGACAGTAGTCAGACTGGACTCCAGGGCAGTAGTCAGACTGCGGTTCCGGGACAGTAGTCAGACTGGGCTCCAGGACAGTAGTCAGACTGGGCTCCAGGACAGTAGTCAGATTGGACTCCGGAACAGTAGTCATACTGGGCTCCAGGACAGTAGTCAGACTGGACTCCAGGACAGTAGTCAGACTGCAGTTCCGGGACAGTAGTTAGACTAGGCTCCAGGACAGTAGTCAGACTGGACTTCAGGACAGTAGTCAGACTGGGCTCCATGACAGTAGTCATACTGGGCTCCAGGACAGTGGTCAGACTGGGCTCCAGGACAGTAGTCAGACTGGACTCCAGGACAGTAGTCAGATTGGGCTCCAGGACAGTAGTCAGACTGGGCTCCAGGACAGTAGTCATACTGGGCTCCAGGACAGTAGTCAGACTGGGCTCCAGGACAGTAGTCAGACTGGACTCCAGAACAGTAGTCAGACTGGGTTCCAGGACAGTAGTCAAACTGGGCTCCAGGACAGTAGTTACACTGGGCTCCAGGACAGTATTTATACTGGGCTCCGGGACAGTAGTTAGACTGGACTCCAGGACAGTAGTCATACTGTGCTCCAGGACAGTAGTCAGACTGCGGTTCCGGGACAGTAGTCAGACTGGGCTCCAGGACAGTAGTTAGACTAGGCTCCAGGACAGTAGTCAGACTGGACTTCAGGACAGTAGTCAGACTGCGGTTCCGGGACAGTAGTCATACTGGGTTCCAGGACAGTAGTCAGACTGGGCTTCAGGACAGTAGTCAGACTGGGCTCCAGGACAGTAGTCATACTGGGCTCCAGGACAGTATTTACACTGGGCTCCAGGACAGTATTTACACTGGGTTCCGGGACAGTAGTCAGACTGGGCTCCAGGACAGTAGTCAGACTGGACTCCAGGACAGTAGTCATACTGGGCTCCAGGACAGTATTCAGACTGGGCTCCAGGACAGTAGTTAGACTAGGCTCCAGGACAGTAGTCAGACTGGACTTCAGGACAGTAGTCAGACTGCGGTTCCGGGACAGTAGTCATACTGGGCTCCAGGACAGTATTCAGACTGGGCTTCAGGACAGTAGTCAGACTGGGCTCCAGGACAGTAGTCATACTGGGCTCCAGGACAGTAGTCAGACTGGGCTCCAGGACAGTAGTCAGACTGGACTCCAGGACAGTAGTCAGACTGGGCTCCAGGACAGTAGTCATACTGGGATCCAAGACAGTAGTCAGAATACGGTGCCGGGACAGTAGTCAGACTGGGCTCCAGGACAGTAGTCAGACTGGACTCCAGGACAGTAGTTAGACTGGACTCCGGTACAGTAGTCATACTGTGCTCCAGGACAGTAGTCAGACTGGGCTCCAGGACAGTAGTCAGACTGGGCTCCAGGACAGTAGTCAGACTGCGGTTCCGGGACAGTAGTCAGACTGGGCTCCAGGACAGTAGTTAGACTGGACTCCAGGACAGTAGTCAGACTGGGCTCCAGGACAGTAGTTAGACTGGGCTCCAGGACAATAGTCAGACTGGGCTCCAGGACAGTAGTTAGACTGGGCTCCAGGACAGTAGTTAGACTGGACTCCAGGACAGTAGTCAGACTGGGCTCCAGGACAGTAGTTAGACTGGACTCCAGGACAGTAGTCAGACTGGGCTCCAGGACAGTAGTTACACTGGGCTCCAGGACAGTAGTCAGACTGGGCTCCAGGACAGTAGTTAGACTGGACTCCAGGACAGTAGTCATACTGGACTCCGGGACAGTAGTCATACTGTGCTCCAGGACAATTAGTCAGACTGCGGTTCCGGGACAGTAGTCAGGCTGGACTCCGGGACAGTAGCCAGACTGGGCTCCAGGACCGTAGTCACGACTAGGCTCCAGGACAGTAGTCACGACTAGGCTCCGGGACAGTAGTCAGACTGGACTCCAGGACAGTAGTCAGACTGGGTTCCAGGACAGTAGTCAGATTGGCTGCCGGACAGTAGTCACGACTAGGCTCCAGGACAGTAGTCAGACTGGACTTCAGGACAGTAGTCAAACTGGGCTCCAGGACAGTAGTTACACTGGGCTCCAGGACAGTAATTACACTGGGCTCCAGGACAGTAGTCATACTGGGCTCCAGGACAGTAGTCAGACTGCGGTTCCGGGACAGTAGTCATACTGGACTCCAGGACAGTAGTCAGACTGGACTTCAGGACAGTAGTCAGACTGGGCTCCAGGACAGTAGTCATACTGAGCTCCAGGACAGTAGTCAGACTGGGCTCCAGGACAGTAGTCAGACTGGACTCCAGGACTGTAGTCAGATTGGGCTCCAGGACAGTAGTCAGACTGGGCTCCAGGACAGTAGTCATACTGGGCTCCAGGACAGTAGTCAGACTGGGCTCCAGGACAGTAGTCAGACTGGACTCCAGAACAGTAGTCAGACTGGGCTCCAGGACAGTAGTCAGACTGGACTCCAGGACAGTAGTCAGACTGGACTACAGGACAGTAGTCAGACTGCGGTTCCGGGACAGTAGTCATACTGGGCTCCAGGACAGTAGTCAGACTGGACTTCAGGACAGTTGTCAGACCGGGCTCCAGGACAGTAGTCATACTGGGCTCCAGGACAGTATTCAGACTGGGCTCCAGGACAGTAGTCAGACTGGACTCCAGGACAGTAGTCAGTTTGGGCTCCAGGACAGTAGTCAGACTGGACTTCAGGACAGTCGTCAGACTGGGCTCCAGGACAGTAGTCAGACTGGACTCCAGAACAGTAGTCAGACGGGGCTCCAGGACAGTAGTCAGACTGGACTCCAGGACAGTAGTCAGACTGGACTCCAGGGCAGTAGTCAGACTGTGCTCCAGGACAGTAGTCAGACTGTGCTCCAGGACAGTAGTCATACTGGGCTCTAGGACAGTAGTCAGACTGGGCTCCAGGACAGTAGTCATACTGGGCTCCAGGACAGCAGTCAGACTGGGCTACAGGACAGTAGTCATACTGAGCTCCAGGACAGCAGTCAGACTGGGCTCCAGGACAGTAGTCAGACTGGACTCCGGTACAGTAGTCATACTGTGCTCCAGGACAGTAGTCATACTGGGCTCCAGGACAGTAGTCAGACTAGGCTCCGGGACAGTAGTCAGACTGATCTCCGGGACAGTAGTCACACTGATCTCCAGGACAGTAGTCAGACTGGGCTCCAGGACAGTAGTCATACTGGGCTCCAGGACAGTAGTTAGACTGGACTCCGGGACAGTAGTCATACTGTGCTCCAGGACAGTAGTCAGACTGCGGATCCGGGACAGTAGTCAGACTGGACTCCATGACAGTAGTTAGACTGGACTCCGGGACAGTAGTCATACTGTGCTCCAGGACAGTAGTCAGACTGGACTCCGGTACAGTAGTCAGACTGGACTCCAGGACAGTAGTTAGACTGGACTCCGGGACAGTAGTCATACTGTGCTCCAGGACAGTAGTCAGACTGGGCTCCAGGACAGTAGTTAGACTGGACTCCAGGACAGTAGTCACGACTAGCCTCCGGGACAGTAGTCAGACTGGGCTCCAGGACAGTTATCAGACTGGGCTCCGGGACAGTAGTTAGACTGGACTCCAGGACAGTAGTCAGACTGGGCTCCAGGACAGTAGTCAGATTGGCTGCCGGACAGTAGTCACGACTAAGCTCCAGGACAGTAGTCAGACTGGACTCTAGGACAGTAGTCAGACTGGGTTCCAGGACAGTAGTCAGACTGGGTTCCGGGACAGTAGTCAGACTGGGCTCCAGGGCAGTAGTCAGACTGGGCTCCAGGACAGTAGTCATGCTGGGCTCCAGGACAGTAGTCAGACTGGGCTCCAGGACATTAGTCAGACTGGGCTCTAGGACAGTAGTCAGACTGGACTCCAGGGCAGTAGTCAGATTGGGCTCCCGGACAGTAGTCATCAGACTGGACTCCAGTAAAGTAGTCAGACTGGGCCCCAGGACAGTAGTCGTACTGGGCTCCAGGACACTAATCAGACTGGGCTCCGGGACAGTAGTCAGACTGGACTCCAGGGCAGTAGTCAGACTAGGCTCCAGGACAGTAGACATACCGGACTCCAGGACAGTAGTCAGACTGCGGTTCCGGGACAGTAGTAATACTGGGCTCCAGGGCAGTAGTCAGACTAGACTCCAGGACAGTAGTCACGACTAGGCTCCAGGACAGTAGTCAGACTAGGCTCCAGGACAGTAGTCATACTGGGCTCCAGGACAGTAGTCAGACTGGACTCCAGGGCAGTAGTCATACTGGGCTCCAGGACAGTAGTCATACTGTGCTCCAGGACAGTAGTCATACTGGGCTCCAGGACAGTATTCAGACTGGGCTCCAGGACAGTAGTCAGACTGGGCTCCAGGACAGTAGTCAGATTGGACTCCGTGACAGTAGTCATACTGGGCTCCAGGACAGTAGTCAGACTGGACTTCAGGGCAGTAGTCAGACTAGGCTCCAGGACAGTTATCAGACTGGGCTCCAGGACAGTAGTCAGACTGGGCTCCGGGACAGTAGTCAGACTGGACTCCAGGGCAGTAGTCAGACTGGGCTCCAGGACAGTAGTCAGACTGGGCTCCAGGACAGTAGTCAGACTGGGCTCCAGGACAGTAGTCAGACTGGACTTCAGGGCAGTAGTCAGACTGGACTCCTGAACAGTAGTCAGACTAGGCTCCGGGACAGTAGTTAGACTGGACTCCGGGACAGTAGTCATACTGGGCTCCAGGACAGTAGTCAGATTGGACTCCGGGACAGTAGTCATACTGGGCTCCAGGACAGTAGTCAGATTGGACTCCGGAACAGTAGTCAGACTGGGCTCCAGGACAGTAGTCATACTGGGCTCCAGGACAGTAGTCAGACAGGACTTCAAGGCAGTAGTCAGACTGGGCTCCAGGGCAGTAGCCAGACTGAGCTCCAGGACAGTAGTCAGACTGGGCTCCATTACAGTAGTCAGATTGGACTCCGGAACAATAGTCATACTGGGCTCCAGGACAGTAGTCAGACTGGACTCCAGGGCAGTAGCCAGACTGGGCTCCAGGGCAGTAGTCAGACTGGGCTCTAGGACAGTAGTCAGACTGCGGTTCCGGGACAGTAGTCAGACTGGACTCCAGGACAGTAGTCAGACTGGGCTCCAGGACAGTAGTCACGACTGATCTCCAGGACAGTAGTCAGATTGGGCTCCAGGACATTAGTCAGACTGGGCTCCAGGACAGTAGTCAGACTGGGCTCTAGGACAGTAGTCAGACTGCGGCTCCGGGTCAGTAGTCAGACTGGACTCCAGGACAGTAGTCAGACTGGGCTCCAGGACAGTAGTCACGACTGATCTCCAGGACAGTAGTCAGATTGGGCTCCAGGACAGTAGTCAGACTGGACTCCAGGACAGTAGTCAGACTGGACTCCAGGACAGTAGTCAGGCTGGGCTCCAGGACAGTAGTCACGACTGATCTCCAGGGCAGTAGTCAGATTGTGCTCCAGGACATTAGTCAGACTGGGCTCCAGGACAGTAGACAGACTAGGCTCCATGACAGCAGTCAGACTGGGCTCCAGGACAGTAGTCACACTGGGCTCCAGGACAGTAGTCAGACTGGGCTCCAGGACAGTAGTCACGACTGATCTCCAGGACAGTAGTCAGATTGGGCTCCAGGTCATTAGTCAGACTGGGCTCCAGGACAGTAGTCAAACTGGGCTCCAGGACAGTAGTCAGACTGCGGTTCCGGGACAGTAGTCACACTGGGCTCCAGGACAGTAGTCAGACTGGACTCCAGGACAGTAGTCAGACTGGGCTCCAGGATAGTAGTCAGACTGGGCTCCAGGAAAGTAGTCATACTGGACTCCAGGACAGTAGTCACGACTAGGCTTCAGGACAGTAGTCATACTGGGCTCCAGGACAGTAGTCAGACTGGGCTCCAGGACAGTAGTCAAACTGGGATCCAGGACAGTAGTCATACTGGACTCCAGGACAGTAGTCAGACTGGGCTCCAGGACAGTAGTCAGACTATGCTCCAGGACAGTAGTCAGACTGGACTCCAGGACAGTAGACACATTGGGCTCTAGGACAGTAGTCAAACTGGGATCCAGGACAGTAGTCATACTGGACTCCAGGACAGTAGTCAGACTGGGCTCCAGGACAGTAGTTATACTGGGCTCCAGGACAGTAGTCACGACTAGGCTTCAGGACAGTATTCAGACTGGGCTCCAGGACATTAGTCACGTCTAGGCTCCAGGACAGCATTCAGACTGGGCTCCAGGACAGTAGTCAAACTGGGCTCCAGGACAGTAGTCATACTGGGCTCCCGGACAGTAGTCAGACTGGGCTCCAGGACAGTAGTTATACTGGGATCCAGGACAGTAGTTACGACTAGGCTCCAGGACAGTAGTTATACTGGGATCCAGGACAGTAGTCAGACTGGGCTCCAGGACAGTAGTCAGACTGGGCTCCAGGACCGTAGTCAGGCTGTGATCCAGGACAGTAGTCACGACTAGGCTCCAAGACAGTAGTCAGACTGGGCTCCAGGGCAGTAGTCATACTGGGCTCCAGGACAGTAGTCACGACTAGGCTCCAATACATTAGTCAGATTGGACTCCAGGACAGTAGTCACGACTAGGCTCCAGGACAGTAGTCATCCTGGGATACAGGACAGTAGTCAGACTGGGCTCCAGGAAAGTAGTCAGACTGGGCTCCAGGACAGTTTTCAGACTGGGCTCCAGGACAGTAGTCAGACTGGGCTCCAGGACAGTAGACAGACTGGTCTCCAGGACAGTAGTGGGGCTGGGCTTCAGGACAGTAGTCACGACTATGCTCCAGGACAGTAGTCAGATTGGGCTCCAGGACAGTAGTCACGACTAGGCTCCAGGACAGTAGTCAGACTGGGCTCCAGGACAGTAGTCATACTGGGCTCCAGGACAGTGGTCACGACTGGTCTCCAGGACATTAGTCAGACTGGGCTCCAGGACAGTTGTCAGACTGGGCTCCAGGACAGCAGTCAGACTGGGCTCCAGGACAGTAGTCAGACTGGGCTCCAGTACAGTAGTCAGACTGGGCTGCAGGACAGTAGTCAGACTGGGCTTCAGGACAGTAGTCATACAGGGCTCCAGGACTGTAGTCATACTGGGCTCCAGGACCGTAGTCAGACTGGGCTCCAGGACAGTAGTCAGACTGGGTTCCAGGACAGTAGTCACGCATAGGCTCCAGGACAGTAGTCAGACTGGGCTCCAGGACAGTAGTCATACTGGGCTCCAGGACAGTAGTCACGACTGGGCTCCAAGACAGTAGTCAGACTGGGCTCCAGGACAGTAGTCAGACTGGGATCCAGGACAGTAGTCAGACTGTGCTCCAGGACAGTAGTCAGACTGGGATCCAGTACAGTAGTCAGATTGGGATCCAGGACAGTAGTCAGACTGGGCTCCAGGACTGTAGTCAGACTGGGCTCCAGGACAGTAGTCAGACTGGGCTCCAGGACAGTAGTCAGACTGGGCTCCAGGACAGTAGTCAGACTGGGCTCCAGGACAGTAGTCAGAGTGGACTCCGGGACAGTAGTCATACTGGGCTCCAGGACAGTAGTCAGACTGGACTCCAGGGCAGTAGTCAGACTGGGTTCCAGGGCAGTAGCCAGACTGGGCTCCAGGACAGTAGTCAGACTGGGCTCCAGGACAGTAGTCAGATTGGACTCCGGAACAGTAGTCATACTGGGCTCCAGGACAGTAGTCAGACTGGACTCCAGGGCAGTAGCCAGACTGGGCTCCAGGGCAGTAGTCATACTGGGCTCCAGGACAGTAGTCAGACTGCAGTTCCTGGACAGTAGTCAGACTGGACTCCAGGACAGTAGTCAGACTGGGCTCCAGGACAGTAGTCACGACTGATCTCCAGGACAGTAGTCAGATTGGGCTCCAGGACATTAGTAAGACTGAGCTCCAGGACACTAGTCAGACTGATCTCCAGGACAGTAGTCAGACTGGGCTCCAGGACAGTAGTCAGACTGGGCTCCAGTACCGTAGTCAGGCTGGGATCCAGGACAGTAGTCACGACTAGGCTCCAAGACAGTAGTCAGACTGGGCTCCAGGTCAGTAGTCATACTGGGCTCCAGGACAGTAGTCACGACTAGGCTCCAATACATTAGTCAGATTGGACTCCAGGACAGTAGTCATGACTAGGCTTCAGGACAGTAGTCATACTGGGATCCAGGACAGTAGTCAGACTGGGCTCCAGGAAAGTAGTCAGACTGGGCTCCAGGACAGTTTTCAGACTGGGCTCCAGGACATTAGTCAGACTGGGCTCCAGGACAGTAGCCAGACTGGGCTCCAGGACAGTAGTCAGACTGGGCTCCAGGACAGTAGTCAGATTGGACTCCAGGACAGTAGTCACGACTGATCTCCAGGACAGTAGTCAGATTGGGCTCCAGGACATTAGTCAGACTGGGCTCCAGGACAGTAGTCAGACTGATCTCCAGGACAGTAGTCAGACTGCGGTACCGGGACAGTAGTCAGACTGGACTCCAGGACAGTAGTCAGACTGGGCTCCAGGACAGTAGACAGACTGGTCTCCAGGACAGTAGTGGGGCTGGACTCCAGGACAGTAGTCACGACTATGCTCCAGGACAGTAGTCAGATTGGGCTCCAGGACAGTAGTCACGACTAGGCTCCAGGACAGTAGTCAGACTGGGCTCCAGGACAGTAGTCACACTGGGCTCCAGGACAGTGGTCACGACTGGGCTCCAGGACATTAGTCAGACTGGGCTCCAGGACAGTTGTCAGACTGGGCTCCAGGACAGCAGTCAGACTGGGCTCCAGGACAGTAGTCAGGATGGGCTCCAGTACAGTAGTCAGACTGGGCTGCAGGACAGTAGTCAGACTGGGCTTCAGGACAGTAGTCATACAGGGCTCCAGGACAGTAGTCATACTGGGCTCCAGGACCGTAGTCAGACTGGGCTCCAGGACAGTTTTCAGACTGGGCTCCAGGACAGTAGTCAGACTGGGCTCCAGGACAGTAGTCAGACTGGGCTCCAGGACAGTAGTCAGACTGGACTCCAGGACAGTAGTCAGACTGGGCTCCAGGACAGTAGTCAGACTGGGCTCTAGGACAGTAGTCAGACTGGGCTCCAGGACAGTAGTCAGACTGTGCTCCAGGACAGTAGTCAGACTGGGATCCAGTACAGTAGTCAGATTGGGATCCAGGACAGTAGTCAGACAGGGCTCCAGGACTGTAGTCAGACTGCGCTCCAGGACAATAGTCAGACTGGGCTCCAGGGCAGTAGTGGGACTGGGCTCCAGGACAGTAAACAGACTGGGCTCCAGGACAGTAGTCAGATTGGGCTCCAGGACAGTAGACAGATTGGACTCCAGGACAGTAGTCAGACTGGGCTCCAGGACAGTAGTCAGACTGGACTCCAGGACAGTAGTCAGACTAGACTCCAGGACAGTAGTCATACTGGGCTCCGGGACAGTAGTCAGACTGGGCTCCAGGACAGTAGTCAGACTGGGATCCAGGACAGTAGTCACGACTAGGCTCCAGGACAGTAGTCAGACTAGGCTCCAGGACAGTAGCCAGACTGGGATCCAGGACAGTAGTCACGACTAGGCTCAAGGACAGTAGTCACGACTAGGCTCCAGGACAGTAGTCAAACTGGGCTCCAGGACAGTAGTCAGACTGGGCTCCAGGACAGTAGTCATACTGGGCTCCAGGACAGTAGTCAGACTAGGCTCCAGGACAGTAGTCAGACTAGGCTCCAGGACAGTAGTCAGACTGGGCTCCAGGACAGTAGTCAGACTAGGCTCCAGGACAGTAGTCAGACTGGGCTCCAGGACTGTAGTCAGACTAGGCTCCCGGACAGTAATCATACTGGGCTCCAGGACAGTAGTGAGACTAGGCTCCAGGACTGTAGTGAGACTAGGCTCCAGGACAGTAGACAGTCTGGGCTCCAGGACAGTAGTCATACTGGGCTCCAGGACAGTAGTCAGACTTGGCTCCAGGACAGTAGTGGGACTGGGCTCCAGGACAGTAGTGGGACTGAACAGTGACCTTCCGTTAAGCTGTCACCCACGCCGCCCGATCGCCGCTGAATCATCTGTGATTGGCCGATTGCCGGCGGAGCGCTGCTGGTGGATATATGGCAGCACAGAGACGGCGCAGGCACACTGTGTCACTCAGAGTCACTGGTGTCACACCCGACCTCCCGCGCTGCCTCCAACAACAATGAAGACGGTGAGCTCTGAGCGGAGTGGTGGGGACTGTGGAAGCACCTGGTCCCAGCGTCCCTTCGCCACCCTAGCTTAAGGCATTTTAAGCTCACTTTTTGCCGTTTGTATATTACATCTTAGAAGTGTAATAAACGAATTACTTTGGTTTTGATCTGGTGTAATGATATTGGAATTATAGCACCATTCTAGTGCCAAAATACGAAATTTTCGTAAGCGACAGGTTGCTGTTAACCTAAATTGAAGACATTTAGATAGAAGATAGTTGTTTTACGACAGGTATGCTAGGACCAAAAAAGCATTCTAAAGTTTGATAGGGTTAGGACCTTTTTGTTTTATCTCCGAAAAGATCCATCAAGGATTCACCATGGATCTTTATTCAGCACCCGTTAAAAGACGTTATTTAACGTTAACAAGGATCCACGAACTCCGGAAACTAAAATGTCTTTAGGAAATATTTGGTGACCACAAAGGGATAAATTAATTGAAGCTTGGCATGAATTTTCCTTTTGGAAATGCGACCATTCTCGCAAAGTTAGACGTTTTCGACAAACCAGCATTAATCGGAAGCTTTTATTGCGCGGCAGTGATATTCCAAGTAGTTGGAAACGCCTAAACTACTCATCAACAGCATCTACAAATATTTATGAGAACAAATACTATTTACAGCAATTTACCTTTAACTAGAATATAATAAATAATAACCTAATAATAGCAGTAAAACGTGCTGATTGGGTCGGGAACCGAACGAGAGGTCCTTATGTGTTGTATCCCTATGAAAAAAAAACACTAAAGATCCTTTTTGTGAAATAATCCGGCAATTACTGGGATATGTTTCATAACACGACTTAATGGGGGTCTATTTTTGTCCCCCCCCCCCCTTCCCCCTCCTCGGATTTCCGAAACTAATGAACGATTTTTTAACATTCAAACGGCATTCGATAAACCCGGAAAATGTATCGAAGGAAACCCATTATTGTTGACTTCGGCGTCATCGATGACGTCACGGTTCCGGTCAAATACATAATTTTTGACTGTGCCATGAAGGTCTTGGTGGATGCAATTGTCGCGCAAAATAACGATATTAAACGGATAAGCAGTCAATAAATTGGTATTATTCGTGTGTTTGACACTTCTAAGTACCATGCTAAGATTTGTATGACCTTTGATCAGGTAAGACATCCGAGGTTACGAGGTCAAACTGCCGTTTATGGTCACTAGGCATTGCAATGCATGTTTGTGGGTTCGTTTTTGGTCTAGAACTCGGAAAATGACCGTAGAACATTGCGTGTTCCATATAGAAGTCGATGTACAAGGCAACAACGGAAATGCATTTTTAGCATGGTAATGCTGTGAGGTGGTGGTCGGTTTTTGTCTTTGAAATGTCATAAGTCAGTCATTTTTGACGATACCGACTTCAAATTAGGTACACATATTTACTGATCAACTTTCCATCATATGTATTCAGTTTTTTGGAAGCGTCTTATTTTTGTTTGAAATTATAGCAAAAGAAATACAAATGGCGTTGAATTTGTCATTGCAAAATAACTGGAGGAGGATGACAAACATAGACCCCCATTAACTCGCGTGTTAAGGACAAGCTAAATTGCTTACTGACCGCATTGCACGGTAATTCGTGTTGCTCAGTTGTTGCAGTCACGGCATGCTTAAAATATGTCTTCATTTCCCGAGTCTACATTTTCAAAGCTATTAAAGTTTCGCCTTGCATGGAAGTTTAGTTTGACCGACATGAGCTCCATCATTGTATTGATTTTTGCACAGTTGAGAAACGAAAGTGCATTGGCAGTGAGGTTTAAAGGGGAAAACAGGGTTGTACGTCGGCATGCACTGCTCCTCAACTCGACAACAGACTATTTCGAAGCATTATCATCACACTTTAAGGGCAACCGGCAACCAAGTTTTTGTGTCCAAATTTTTAGACACATCCATTTGGTAGTTTCAGAGCAATAGACCTCCGAAAATGGTGGCCACGGTCGGGTCGGGCCGCTCGGCGTAGATTTATCCTAGTTAACCCTGGCCCGGGTAGAAGGCGTGGATGCCACCCCCTCGGCTTTTCTGGAATAACTCGCGTAGTTTCCAACCGATTTCGATGCAACTTTCAGTACCCTACTTTTCAAAAAAATTCCACATACTCTGCAAATTTGGAATTTCTAACCCACAAGACCTTTGACCTATAACCTGTTTCTCAAGGTCATGTCATGCGCAACTGGCGTCCCGCAGTATCGATGCTTGTAACTTGTGCAGTTTTCGAGTGTTTCTTGTTCAGGAGCATATGCATAGGTTTTTCCAGGTGACAGTTGTGGTTTCCACTGAGATTGTGACCTCGATTGACCTTTTCAGAGGTCAACTGAGGTCATTGACTTCCGATGACCTCAGATGACTTCTTTGGGCTTCTGACGGTTTCTAAGACATTTTGTGACGCTGATTTCAAATTTAAGATCCATTTTACATAATTGTATGTTCCACTGGGGTCATGCACTTCCACAGGTCAACCGAGGTCACTGACCTCAGATGACCTGACATGACCTTTTTGGAATTTGGCAGTTTTTAGGACATTGTGTGACGCTGATTACGAATTTGACACCTATTAAGCATTGTGATATGCTCATTCACGATTCTAGCTCGATAAAATTAAATGTATACGCATTTACAATTTTGATGACTTTTGGGTCATTGACATGATCTCAGAGGTCACCTAATGAGCTAAGACCTTAACATCCGATATCATCGGCTTCCTCTCATCACAAGGAACACGCTCGTCTCTGCAGCGAAGCTCTAGCTCAATTAGGGACTAAACGTTAAGGGGGGTCGTACCAACCCCCTACCCCAACACGTAGTGATTTTGTCTTACCCGGGCGAGGGTTAAAGGTAGTAGATATATCTCCTAGTAGATCAAATTTTCACACAAGGTGGGTATTTAAAGAAAAAATAGTCCGAATGTTTTTGAATGGATGGATTTCCTAGGTCAGGCCCCGCGCTAAGCATAGCTTGTTGCACAGGCCGATCAAGCAATTTCTGACCCCACCACCCGATCAAGCAATTCCTGGCGTCCGGCAGAATTTAGAAGCGAAAGTTTTACGTGCCCGACCTTCCTGGAGACGGTCCGCCCCGCCCTCTGACGTCACCTGACTTTGAGTGCGACCGCTGCCACCAGCCACAGGCCATCCCAGTCTTGTGCAAATAGCGAGCGCCGAAGCGACTCGAACCCGGGCTGCCACTACCGGGTGAGATCAGAAGTCCAGCGCTTTCCCAACTGAGCTACAGGGGCGGACTATTTTGATTTCGAAATAGCTGTGCCAAAGTTTTGCACCGCTTTGGCACAACTATTGCACAACTATTGCACAACTCAACTATACAACACAACACAACTATTGCACAACTATTGTGTGAAAATTTTGATCTCATGTCATCTCATATTTCATGTCACCAGGTCACCTCAAGTGATCTTACCTCCAACAATAATTGTGGCCGTGCCAAAGCCACAGTGTTTGTCCGAGATATTTGAAACTTACAGGGTTTCATAAAGTCATAAGTATCTACAAATCGTTTATCTCGCATTTTTCAAATCGGTGACCTAAGGTCAGGTCAATTTCGTGACCTCCCCATTAGAAATCAATGTTAACATCTACAAATGCTTCTTTTTCAGAGAATATGCATTAGATCAGGCCAATGTTTTCAGAATCATGTTATTTTAGCTCATTATTGTTGACCCAGATGCAATTGTTGCTCGGTGACCTCTGCCAGGTCAGCTGATGTCATCTCAGGTCACCAGCACTTTTTTACGAATAACTCTTGATATAATAAAGATATAGACGTACACACTGTGTTTGCCTCGTCGAGACACATCGCCCCATATACAACATTACCTGCTTCGGTTACCAAATAACCCTGCCCTGAGGTCAAATTTTGAAGTTGGGCTAACCAGGTCCCCACAAGACAAACGCGATGGTGTCCAAATAAGTGTCTTATCTTTATTAAGTAAAAAGTTATTTGCGAAAAACAGTTCTGCCAAAAAATAGCCTTTTTGACCTTCGATGACCTCTGGAGCCTAAACTGCCTGAGCCAAAATCGGAGGACGTCAAGTGGGTTTGAATTGTTCCAGAGCTTTCGATTAGTTTTCCGTTTGTTCCTAGCTATCATAGTTCCCGAGATATTTGGGGGTTTCTGGAGCAAAGTCCTAAACTTGGAAAATGTGAACTTTGATGACCTCTGATGACCTCAATATTGACCTGAACTAAATATCCCCGCAAGTACTTCTGATGTCCTTCTCGAGAGCTTTCAAACACCTTTCCGCGTCTTTCTAGCCATTTTAGTTTTCGAGTTTGTGTGTGTGTGTGTGGCCCCCCCCCCCCCACACACACACCTTCCCACCTGGGTTGACCCCTTCCCACCTGGGCGAAGTTGTCTCAGAGGCCCACCGGGGCGCGGGTTAAGTGTTTTTTTTTGTTACGCCTAAACCCACGATTTTGTATGTGAAATATTGATAATATAAGGTTAAATATAAGGTTTATGTCCAATCGTCATCAGGCAGAAATTCAAGTTTCATTGTCCTAGGGGTCAAGGTATCGGGTAAACCATTATGACATGAAGTCACGTGAAACAAATTTAGCAAAAATACAAATTCGAGATAGCCAATATGTTCCTTTATTAATGGTCAATGGAATATAGAAGTTTCATTTTGCGACCTACCGTTACCGTTCTGTGCGTTAAAAACAGCCTCGGTGATGACCTGACAAAGATACCAGAGGGTATATCTCCGAAACCGGTGCTCAAAATGGCGGCTTGACGTCATATATCGATGCTACGCCTATGAATCTCCTTGGAGAAAATTTGCAGACAAATCGAAGATGTGATGGTGTAGGCCATAGGTCGAATTTCCAAAGAATTGCCCAAATAGCGAGCGTCGAAGTGACCCAAGCCCGGCCTGCCACACCGAGTGAAGACTGAAGCTTTCCCGACTGAGCTACACTGAAAAACAAGGAGAACTTGTCCTGGTGTTCGAAATCCTCATGGGCTATCGTGCGACCACCACATGTCAGTACTCAGTACCTTCTCGTCTGAGAACCCTTCTTAAAGGTTCTCGAACTAAGATTTCACAACCATATCAATGGAGAACTTCTAGGGGTTTGGGGGAATTACCAGAGCACCCCGTATAATCTCGGAAAACCCTTCTGATATTCTTTCGGTGAAAGTTTGAGACACTGTTGTGGTATTCACCGCCTGGAAATGAGCACCCATGAAAGCTTCACCATTGCTAATACTCATCCGATTACGCCTTGTGGCGATGTTATGTGGGTAACTATTTGCTAGCACGCAAGCGAATATTCCCACATTGTGCATTGTGCAAATTGTGCGAAGTGCAAAGTGCATTGTGCGAAGTGCAAAGTGCATTGTGCGAAGTGCATTGTGCAAAGTGCCACAATTGTAATTGTAATATTTTATTGTAATACTTTACATAACATTTCTTTCCATGAACCCCAATCCGCACACGGCATGAGCGATTCCGAAATTAGTATGCGCGACCACCACGGCTGCGGATTAATTAAAGGGATTATACGGGTTTCCGTCCTGAAAGGAAATACACTATTTTGCAGTTGATGAGCTTTAAACACGTTTAAGACTTATAACAGGGACTTCAATGCTCATTTAGTCCATTATTTCGGCAATTATCAGCGTTAAAACTTGGGCGTTTTTCGAGACTTGTATCAGATAACGAGTACTTGATCGATTATGATGAATTATCTGCAAGTCCTACACTGGATAACAAAATTATTATGCAATTCAAAACTGACAGAACTTTGTATTACTACACACTGTTCGTTGAGGTTTTGTGTTTTTGTGGTTTTCTTTTCTCTGGCCTTTAGCGTTGAGAATTTGGTGGTGGCGTATTCATTTTTTGGCATGAAAATTCATGAAAAATATAGAATTTTATGGGAAAACTAGGTAACTGCTGCTGCCGCTGGAACAAAACAAGTTTATTTTCTTTCAAATATTGCTTATTTTACCGGAAATATGTCATAAGTAGGTGTTTGTATTAGCATAAAAGAGATGACTGGCTCTGCCTCAGCCGGTCCTGCAGAAAATACGCGGTGGCATCACCGCGCACTTTGGAATGTCCTTACGTGCAGAATAGGTCATTTCCAGAAAAATGTGGCTACCGTGGGACTTCTACCACCTTTGTAAGTACGTTTTACTATGTAACTCAATTATTCTGGGAAAACCCCGTATAATCCCTTTAACTAATCATTGCTTTAGCGTCGTTAGCGTACGCACTGCCGAGATAAAAAATCCCCGTGAACTTTTTCATATATATCTTCTGACTTTAGAAATGTTACTTAGTTTTGACACCTTAGCATGTACTATATCTAAGCCATTAATTTTCCAGATCTCATGACAACATCTCCCTTTGCATTGCTTTTCGCGACATTTCCAAACTTCAAATTGTCGCCCTACATGTTAAGGTAATGTCTGTTACAATACGGACAAAAAATTGGTTCTTGATAACGCCGGCTGTTGAGCGGCACCTCAACTAGAAGTACGGAAGTACGCATTCTGCTCACAAGTGTCAGGCTTCGAACTGTGGGCTACATCCGGGAACTTTTGAGAACCGTTTCGGTGCTCTTTCCGTTATTAAATTTGTCTCTGAAATCCAAATGTTATGGTTGTCATCTGCTGAAGGTTCTCCAAAGCATTCCCGGACACAAATATGTTATCGATTAGGTTCTCTAAAACCACGGCGCGGACTCTCATCTCTGCTGAAGGTTCTCCAATGCGTGTCTGTAGACAAACACGTTCTCGCTTGGGTTATCGAAAACCCCGCAATGGACTCTAATCGAAACCCTTCTAGAAAAAGGTTTCAAGACGTGTTTTCCATGTACAGTGGCGGACTGACGATATGGAGGCGGATATGGGATCCCGGGATTCCCATACAAAACGGGGCTTAAAATATCGGATCCCAGTGGATCCCTCAATACATTTTGAAGGCGGACCTTTAATTATAATGTCTATAGTGGATGTCTCAACTATTTTGAAGACGGATACCCTATGCGGATCCGGGATCCACTAATCCATTAATACAATACCTGTAAGAAACAAACGGCTTCGCGTGCAAACACATATATGAAGTAGTTGCAAAGAAATGAGCCTCTGAAAAGGATGGCTGCGGTCGGGTCGAGCCGTTCATATAAGGCAGATCTTTCCTCGTATGACCTGCAACCCGCATTGGAACCTATGTTTCGATTTGTGTTGATGCAACGCGTCCCTTCCTCATCAGTGCCGATGTCGCTCCTGACCTAACCTGTTCTGACCTGACCTGACCTGACCTGGTCTGACCTAACCTGTTCTGACCTGACCTGACCTGGTCTGACCTGGCCTGGCCTGGTCTGACCTGACCTGGCCTGATCTGACCTGGGCTCGATCTATAGGTGCTGGTGCTATGTCTGACCTGGTCTGACCTGACCTGACCTCACCTGGCCTGATCTGACTTGGACTCGACCTACAGGTGCTGGTGCTATGTCTGACCTGACCTGACCTGACCTGCCTGACCTGGACTCGACCTACAGGTGCTGGTGCTATGCCTGACCTGGTCTGACCTGACCTGACCTGGCCTGATCTGACCTGGACTCGACCTACAGGTTCTGATGCTATGTCTGACCTGGTCTGACCTGACCTGACCTGACCTGGCCTGATCTGACCTGGACTCGACCTACAGGTGCTGGTGCTATGTCTGACCTGACCTGACCTGACCTGGCCTGACCTGGACGCGACCTACAGGTGCTGGTGCTATGCCTGACCTGGTCTGACCTGACCTGACCTGGCCTGATCTGACCTGGACTCGACCTACAGGTGCCGGTGCTATGTCTGACCTGACCTGACCTGACCTGCCTGACCTGGACTCGACCTACAGGTGCTAGTGCTATGCCTGACCAGGTCTGACCTGACCTGACCTGACCTGGCCTGACCGGTACTCGACCTACAGGTACTGGTGCTATGCCTGACCTGACCTGACCTGACCTGACCTGACCTGACCTGACCTGGCCTGACCTGGACTCGACCTACAGGTGCTGGTGCTATGCCTGACCTGGTCTGACCTGACTTGACCTGGCCTGACCTGGATTCGACCTAGAGGTACTGGTGCTATGCCTGACCTGACCTGACCTGACCTGACCTGACCTGGCCTGATCTGACCTGGACTCGACCTACAGGTACTGGTGCTTTGCCTGATCGCGCTGGTGGCGGCCCAGTCGGAGAGGGATGCCGAGATTCTCCGGAACGACTTCCAACTCGACGCAGAGGAAGGTTTCTACCAGGCCGAGTGAGTGCCCGCCATTGGCGCTCTTAGCGACAGGAAGGTGTCATAGTGGACCACAACTGCAGTTGGTTCTTTGTCAATTTGTCTTTGCAAGCCATCGTTTTTGTTTGTTTTGCTCAATTCAGACAGTAAAATATCGCTATAATATTTTGCTTATTCGGAGTTGCACTATATTTTCCTAGAAAACCGTAGACGTTAGCGGCGCTTGGTGACTCAAACCAATGTAGCAAACAAAACCACATGTCCTTGTCAAGGTGGTCAACACGGCAAAAAAGAGTTGAGGAATCCAGTGACGCAATTAACTTTATTTTATAAGGAACAGAACGCTGGTCTGAGACCGAGACAGCTGGTTTCTGAGACAGAACGCTGGTCTGAGACCGAGGAAGCTGGTTTCTGAGACAGAACGCTGGTCTGAGACCGAGGAAGCTGGTTTCTGAGACAGAACGCTGGTCTGAGACCGAGGAAGCTGGTTTCTGAGACAGAACGCTGGTCTGAGACCGAGGAAGCTGGTTTCTGAGACAGAACGCTGGTCTGAGACCGAGACAGCTGGTTTCTGAGACAGAACGCTGGTCTGAGACCGAGGAAGCTGGTTTCTGAGACAGAACGCTGGTCTGAGACCGAGGAAGCTGGTTTCTGAGACAGAACGCTGGTCTGAGACCGAGGAAGCTGGTTTCTGAGACAGAACGCTGGTCTGAGACCGAGGAAGCTGGTTTCTGAGACAGAACGCTGGTCTGAGACCGAGGAAGCTGGTTTCTGAGACAGAACGCTGGTCTGAGACCGAGGAAGCTGGTTTCTGAGACAGAACGCAGGTCTGAGACCGAGACAGCTGGTTTCTGAGACAGAACGCAGGTCTGAGACCGAGACAGCTGGTTTCTGAGACAGAACGCAGGTCTGAGACCGAGACAGCTGGTTTCTGAGACAGAACGCAGGTCTGAGACCGAGACAGCTGGTTTCTGAGACAGAACGCAGGTCTGAGACCGAGACAGCTGGTTTCTGAGACAGAACGCAGGTCTGAGACCGGGACAGCTGGTTTCTGAGACAGAACGCAGGTCTGAGACCGAGACAGCTGGTTTCTGAGACAGAACGCTGGTCTGAGACCGAGGAAGCTGGTTTCTGAGACAGAGCGCAGGTCTGAGACCGAGACAGCTGGTTTCTGAGACAGAACGCAGGTCTGAGACCGAGACAGCTGGTTTCTGAGACAGAACGCATGGGTCTGAGACGTGCAACCTTTCGTCCGGAACTCAGTCGAGTGGTCGGCTTGCCTGCTTTTTTTTGCTGAGAGTGCAACGCCGATCACTGATCGCCGATCACTGAACGCCGATCACTGATCACCGATCACTGAACGCCGATCACTGATCAGAGACTACCATCTGAACCTACTCTGAACTGAAACAGCTGCACCCAGCAATGACTGAACACCCTGAACTGAAACAGCTGCACCCAACAATGAACTGAACACCCTGAACTGAAACAGCTGCACCCAACAATGAACTGAACACCCTGAACTGAAACAGCTGCACCCAGTAATGAACTGAACACTCTGAACTGAAACAGCTACACCAGTAATGAACTGAACACCCTGAACTGAAACAGCCACCCAGCAATGAACTGAACACCCTGAACTGAAACAGCTGCACCCAGCAATGAACTGAACACCCTGAACTGAAACAGCCACCCAGCAATGAACTGAACACCCTGAACTGAAACAGCTGCACCCAGTAATGAACTGAACACTCTGAACTGAAACAGCTGCACCAGTAATGAACTGAACACCCTGAACTGAAACAGCCACCCAGAAATGAACTGAACACCCTGAACTGAAACAGCTGCACCCAACAATGAACTGAACACCCTGAACTGAAACAGCTGCACCCAACAATGAACTGAACACCCTGAACTGAAACAGCTGCACCCAGTAATGAACTGAACACTCTGAACTGAAACAGCTACACCAGTAATGAACTGAACACCCTGAACTGAAACAGCCACCCAGCAATGAACTGAACACCCTGAACTGAAACAGCTGCACCCAGCAATGAACTGAACACCCTGAACTGAAACAGCCACCCAGCAATGAACTGAACACCCTGAACTGAAACAGCTGCACCCAGTAATGAACTGAACACCCTGAACTGAAACAGCTGCACCCAGCAATGAACTGAACATCCTGAACTGAAACAGCTGCACCAGTAATGAACTGAACACTCTGAACTGAAACAGCTGCACCCAGCAATGAACTGAACACCCTGAACTGAAACAGCTGCACCCAGTAATGAACTGAACACCCTGAACTGAAACAGCTGCACCCAGCAATGAACTGAACACCCTGAACTGAAACAGCTGCACCCAGCAATGAACTGAACACCCTGAACTGAAACAGCTGCACCAGTAATGAACTGAACACTCTGAACTGAAACAGCTGCACCCAGCTATGAACTGAACACTCTGAACTGAAACAGCTGCACCCAGTAATTAACTGAGCACCCTGCTCTGAAACAGCCACCCAGCAATGAACTGAACTCTCTGAACTGAAACAGCCACCCAGCAATGCATGGCGTGCCCCAGCTGTTAACTGATCCACGGTAGATAAAAAAACACTTGTTGCTCTGTCCCCTGTCAAGCAAGATCCTATAACCAAGGCCCTATATACTCCTAACTGTCGAAACATGCGCGGTGCGCCGCTTTCGTTCCAAGCCGAGGCTTTCAAGTGCTGCTCGTCATGAATCTAGAATATACTCCGGTTTCTAAATTTGTTTCAAAATGTATACCAGTTTCTACTATGCAGCGAAGTTGACCGATAAAACCATCGGATCCGCCTGTCGGACGGCGCAGAGTCTCCCGTTCAAAGTCAATAAGTGGTCTTCCGTGGTTCTCCCAAAGCGCTGACGACTAGCGCTTTCGGAGTATGCGATGGATGTTGGAACCGGAAATGTAACCCGAAAATTTATTAGAAATTGCCTTTGAATATCCCACTATTCGATGTTAAAAGCGCACGCATGTAAAAATACAGCATGTGGCTCCTCTGATGTATCATTTGTGAATAAAAATTAGCCAACCTGGCAAGAAAAAACAAATTTTATTTTCCGACGTCGTCCACCAGGTCGGGGCATTTTACCACTCTAAACTGATCAGGCAGAATCGCGAGAGAAATACAAACTGAAGTGGAAAAAACTGCGATTTATTTGTAACAGATCCTACAAGCTTTAGCCCTTCCTTTCGGAAAGCGTATTTACGATGGCAAATTAGGCTGAACATTGATATGTTTTGTCAGGACTGATATCACTTATCACTAAATCAGTTCACATTTAGGCGTGTTCACTGAGTTGAGTAAGTGAATGTGGCAGGCGATTAGTCTGTTCTGCGGTGGAGTGCAGCCACGGCTCTCCTTGGTCTCGAGGCCACGCGCCGTCTCCCCGTCTCTTCAGTGGGGATGATAAATTAGGATTACGATACCGCAGCTCAAGGCTGTATGCCATCTCTCTCTCTCATCTCTGCCCATGACACAACTGTGGGACGAGTACTACAGTACTCATCAGTTGGCTCGGAGGCGTTGCAGCTACAAGGTTGCATGCGACTGGAGCAGCTGCCACGTATTTACTTACCTTCTAAACTTTAAGTTCTAACCCATTGTATTTTTGGGAGTTTCCCGAATTTTCCTTTCAAGCTTCTCAGATAAGTTATAATACTATAATAACAGAACAGATCTCTGTGATTGCAAGTTCAAATAAAATGACCCTAAGAATGCAATGTAATGCTATAAAATGTAAAATAAAATGTGTCCTAATTATTTACCATTCACCTGGCCGCAAAATCATGGCAAAAAAAGAATCACGCAACGCTTCGCAGTGAAGTATTACGCTAGAACCGAACTGTGCTTTGCGCTACTGAAATATGCCACATATCCTTACTTATGGAGGAGACACTATCAAGCTCGTCAAATGCGTGACACATTGCGCACTGTATACTGAGTGCCCAGACTAAGGGCACTCAGTATACAGACTAAGTATACTAAGGCTAAGTAATGTCTGCTTGTCAATCGGCTGGGACGTATCAGCTAGCCACACCTAACCGAACTGCCTATAACTCGAAAACTTCAGCTCACTGTCTCGTCGTCTCGTGCCGAGTTCTCGCCTGCCGGTGGCCTCTTGTGACGTCACTGTGGGCCCTCTGTTCCAGCATGGAGACGTCGAACAACATCCGTATGCGCGCCAGCGGCATCTCTTACAAGGGCGACGAGCCGGAGACCGGCTCAGTCTACGTGGAGGGAGAGGCCTCCTGGATTACGCCCGAGGGCAAAACGGTGCTGCTCAAGTACACCAGCGACGAGAGCGGCTACGCCCCCGTGGTGTCCATCTCGCCCTGACCGGTGGCGCCTTTCCGCCACGAACGACGCCGCGTCACCTCCACCGGTTCCCAAGGGGCGATAGCAGCGTCATCTGGAAAGCTGAACTTCCCTGACGGACAATAGAGAGCGCAAGCTCTAAACGCGCTGTTCAAACGCTACTTCGTGGTGCGTGAACGTGCTTAATCGTGCAGGCTGTTGCATTGAACTTGTGGAGAGAATGAAATGATAATTGGTCGTTGTTTGGAGTTTGTGTGAAATGTGTCCTGACGGATCTTAAAGGTGGCCGCACATGCCTTCCAAGACTGGGAACGCACTACTCCCGGTCCTTGGTCCGTGAGCAAAGCACCCACACAAGTGGTGGCCAACTCGAGGATGGTTGACCTGTTCACCCGTTAACCCGTTAACACATTGACATTCTTCGGTAGATAACTCAGTCCGCTAACCCGTTCACCCGTCAAGCTGTCAATCGTCCAACACGCTACCCGTTCACCCGTCAAGCTGTCAATCCGTCAACACTCTACCCGTTAACCCGTCAAGCTATCAATCCGTCAACGCGCTACCCGTTCACCCGTCAAGCTGTCAATCTGTCAACACGCTAATCCGTCGAGTCATTGACCCGAGAAGTCACTCATTTTTTTTGACAGGCAACTCTATAGATGGTTAATACCATCCCGTTAAAAATTAAGTGCCCGTTTCAGATGTCCATGTGGTCATCATATCTCTGTTCGCTAAAAATATGATCTCTGCTCTGATCTCTGTTCGCTCTGATAATTCATTTCATCATTTTGGGGGTCATTTTAACCACCAACCCTCCCCCCCCCCCCCCCCCCCACCTCCAACACTAGGGCGAAGTTGTCTCAGAGGCCGGCCGGGGCGCGGGTTAAACCACACATACCATTAAACTCAAGTGAGTGCCCTCGGGATGGGGGAGGGGAGACGGAGATGGCACGGCAGCGCAGCTCGAAAAACACATGAGGCGACATCACTGGCCAGGCCACAGCATGAGCTCTAAATGAAAGGTCCTTAACCCGCGAGTTACTGGGGTATATTTTATAACGCGACTTACTGGGGGGGGGGGGCTATCCCCCCCCCCCCCCCCCTCGGATCTTCGGAACTACTGGACAGAATGTAAAAATTCGGACGGCATTCGATAGCCCTGGACAATTTATCGAGCGAAACATAATATTGTTGACCTCGGGGTCACCGATGACGTCACAGATCAGGTCAAGTACAAAAGTTTGTCCGTGTCGAAAGGTCTCGATGGATGTAATTGTCACACAAAATTGTGATATTAAACGCATAAGCTGTCGATAAAACGTATGATTCGTGTGTCTAACACTTCTAAGTACCTTTCTAAGCTGTGTATGACCTTGGGTCAGGTCAAGGTCCTCCGAGTTCACGAGGCCAAACTGCAGATTACGGTCATTAGGCGTTGTAACACATGTTTATGGGTTTGTCTTTCGTCTAGAACGGGAAAAATGACCTTAGAACATTGTTTGTTCCATATAAATAGAATTAAAAAGCACAAACGGAAATGCGTTTGTTATGCATAGTAACGCTGTGAAAGGTGGTCGATCTTTGTCATTTAACCCTATTTGTAACAGGCTCCTGGCTACCCCTATTTGTAACAGGGGGGGGGGGGGGGGATTCCGCCCCCCCCCCCTGAGATCTCGAGATCTACCCGTCCGATTTTCAAAAATGAAACGGTGTTTGGTTCCCCTCAACATGATCTACATTTATAAATAATAATAAAATATAAATTTGGGATAGGGGGGGGGGGGGGGCAACAGGGGGGCAAAAACTACAAATTTTAGTGGTATTTTTGATCCAACATAGCTTTCATGTTTATCGACCGATTTTAACACAACTAATAAGAATCGATAGAGATTGAATCGGAAATTGATATATGATGGTGACGTTTGAAAATTCAAAAATCATAGGCGTGTGCAGGTCACTCAAAATGGGGGTGAAAAAAATGCGTAATAAAACCATTTTTTGATGTTGTTTTTTTGATAAATGAAATGGTATGTGATTGGGACATTAGAAAAAAACAGTTATAAATCATATTTTTTTGCCATAGGTGGTACCAGGTTAGTGAAAAAGGGGGGTAAAATTGGGAAAAATATTAACCGCGGACAAGTTGCTACCCAGCGCTATAAATATGTTACTGATCATAGATAGTTCCTTTTTGCATGTTGTACTTCATCATAGGCGTATCCAGGATCCAAACTAGGGCGGCGCAAGACCTTTTGATAAGTATATTATCCGCTATTATGATACTAACTAGTCAACAGTGACTATTTCACTTACAACTTCAATTAACATTGCCTACCCCCCTTTTTACCCTACCTGGACTCGCCTATTATCTTATAATCGTTCTTAGAGTAGCCTGTGGTGCGTGTTTCATCCGAAAACTGCAGTATATTATGTCATTGTACGCCCATGCCTCTTAGTTTCCTTGCAATAATATGACCCCCTTTCTTCCATTCCTGAGCGCGCCTCTGCAAAAAAATGACTTTATTCCCTTTTCTGGTCTCATATGTGCATATATTATTATAAGCTAAACGTATATTGCGCCGTTATCGCTGGCATATCGTCATCACCATGCCAGTCACCCCCCCCCCTTTTGATGTTCCTGAACACGCCCCTGAAACTCTATATGTAATAAATTATGCAAATAATGGAAGCAGAAGCTATCTTTTACATCTTGATAGCTATAAATGCCCCTTACATTGCTCTATTGGCTTCCCGCCAAGCATTGAATACTTCCTGGAAACCCCCCTTTTTCAAGCCCCTGAAACCGCCTCTGCCATGCAATTTTGTATGATATTTCATTAACATCATCTAATTTGCACTTGTTGCAATCACGGTAAGCCGATGTAACTCCTTCATACTTGATGCAGTTAGGAAGAAACCGTGAAGATCGCATTTCCGTATTTTCGCCAAATGTCGCCTGCGAACCCACCCAAAACTGTGCCCTGGAACCGCCTCTGTTCAAGTAAGAACTCAAAATTTTGACTCCAAATGCGGAGTTCAATTCTATGAAAAGTCCCAAAATTTTATGGGCCTGCTTTTAGCCGTTATGGAGATATCTGCGAAAAACATGAGGGGGGGGGCGGAATCCGCCCCCCCCCCCCCCTGTTACAAATAGGGTTAAAGGTCATAAGTCAGTCATTTTTGAAGATATCGACTTCAAATTTGGTACACATATTCACCGCAAACGTCTAAATCACATATATTTACATTTTTGGATAATTCGTATTTTTTCTTGAAAATTTTGTGAAAACAAAACAAAATGTATTTGGATTTCTCAAAATTGTGAATAGAGAACAAAATCTGAGATAGCAGTTGGATAGCCCGGTCTAATGTCAGTAATTTGATTTAAGACAATTGAGTTTATATCAAACATCGTATCTTTGACAGCGTTTTCCGCAAACCATTATTTTGCAACAAAAACCGAAGAACATGACGTCACTCTGACGTCATTCCCGGTTGACCTATCATAACCTCATATTTATCCTTTTGCCAACATGTGTAGAATTTATGTGAGCAAAGGTACTGCAAGTTTGGTGAAGATACCGGTGTTCGTTTAGGAGTTATTGCAAAATAATGGGAGGGGAGGGGGTAAAAAATAGCCCCCCCAGTAACTCGCGGGTTAACCCACGCACTGCAGGGGGTTTGCGCTGAACACGAACTGCAATCATCCCCCGATGATTTCCGCCACCCGTGAGATCTAAAAAAAAACTACGCTACGTAGCGTCAAGCGGAAAACGGAGTTTGATAGCTTGATACAAGTTATATCTAAAGTATTTCAGTATTTGTTTTAGGTCAGGTCAAACTTGAAGTCACCAGAGGTCATCAAAGGTCATATTTTCCAGTTGTTTTTCTTCCAGTTTTAGGACTTCGCTCCTGAAATTCCCATATATCTAGGAAACTATGCTAGCTAGAAACAAACGGAAAAAGCGATGCTAGCCATTGCAATTTGCAATCGACAAGGTGTCATCAAATTTGATCTCAGGTCAATATTTGAGGCTCCAGAGGTCAAAAAAAGTAAAAGTGCTGTTTTTTTTGCAAAACCATCTTTTTTGCAGATAACTTTTTACCTAATACAGATAACGGTAAACTGCTTACGCCATTGTGTTTTTATTGTAAAGTCACTTCGAATCGCTTTTATTTTTTTTTACCTCTGGAGGCTCCAGAGGTCAACAAAAGAAAAAGTGCTGCTATTTTGCAAAACCGTTTTTTTTGCTGATAACTTTTTACCTAATAAAGGTAACGGTAAACTGCTTACGCCATTGTGTTTCTCTCGGAAAGTTACTTCGAATCATATACAATGTGATCTTGTTAGGCCAACTTCAAAATTTGGATTCAGGTCACGTGACCTTGACCTGAGGTCAAGACCCAAGTAGATCATGTTGCATATAGGGAGACGTGTCTCGACGAGACAAACACATTGCTGTCAGTTTTACTTCTCTATCTTTATTGTGTCGCGAGTTATTGCCACAAAAGTGATGGTGACCACGGCTGACCACAAATGACCCCATTTGCAATCGACCTCTGGAGACCCCACTGAACAAAACTTACAATTGGATCATCAAGAATATCTTATAATAACATGATCCAGAAGTAATTGGACTAATATCATGCATATCCTTGAAATAGCAAGTATTTGCATATTTACCCATTGACTTATTATGGGGAGGTCACGAAATTAACCCTCGCCAGTGCCAGTTGATGCCACCCCTCGTTTTTTCGGGAATAACTCGCATAAATATCAACCGATTGCGATGAAACTTTCAGTACCCTATTTGCGAACAATTTGACACATTCTGATTTTTTTAAAGTTATAGGTCACATGACCCGTGACCTTTGACCTCTTTTTCAAGGTCATGTCAGGCGCAACTGGCATCCCGTAGTATTGATCCTTGTAACTTGTGCAGTTTCATAGTGTTTGTTGTTCAGGAGCATATGCACAGGTGTTTCCAGGCGACAGTTGTGGTTTCAACTGAGATGGTGACCTCGATTGACCTTTTCAGAGGTCAACTGAGGTCACTGACCTCCGATGACCTCATATTACGTTTTTGGCTTCTGGTCGTTTCTAGGACATTTTGTGACGCTGATTTCAAATATGGGATCCATTTTACATAATGATGTGTTCCACTGGGGTCATGCATCCCAACAGGTCAACCGAGGTCACTGACCTCAAATGACCTGACATGACCTGACATGACCTTTTTGGAATTTGGCAGTTTCTAGGACATTGTGTGACGCTGATTTCAAATGTGGCACCCATTTAGCATAATTGTATGCTCATTCGCGATTCTAGCTCGATTAAATTCAATTTATACGAATTTACAATTTGGTTGAGTTTTGGGTCATTGACATGACCTCAGATGTCACCTAATAACCTAGGACATTCAAATCGGGTATCAATGGCTTCCTCCCGTGACAAGTAACACGTTCGTTAGCTCTAGCCCAATTAGGGACGAAACGCTAGGGGGGGTCGTACCCCCCCCCCCCCCCATGGACGGTTACGCACTGATCGGACGCTGCACGGGCGAAGGTTAAAGTTGGTGGAGCAAAAATCAATGTTGGTGTGGCAAAAGCCAATGTTGGTGGGGCGCCCGCCCCATCAAGTGTATAGGAAACTCCGCCCCTTGTCCCTAACCACACACGAAATTTGCACATAATCTGCCCAGCCGTTGCGGAGTTATTGCGGGAAAATACTTTTCAACACCCCTCACGCGGCACGCGTCACGCGCAGGGTAGTCACCCACATGAGCCGGCACTGGTTCCAAACAGGGTATGTTAGATGGGGCTGCTCAGAAAAGAAGCCCGCTTGTAAATTGGACGTGCGGTTGCAGAGATGAGCTTTTCAAAAGCGTCGCCACGGGCGGAGTCGGGCCGGGCCGGGTCGGGCCGCTTATAATCAGATTTTTTCCATTCACCACGGAAGGACGAGCGAGCGCGTAAAAACCGCCAATCACTGGGATGCGGATGAGCATCACTTTCTAAGACATATCCTAGTATCAATGCAGATGGTGATAAAATTGGTTGCAGATGAATTAACCCGCGCGGCGCTGGGGGGGTAAATTTTACCCCCCCTCCCGGATTTTCTCCATAACTTGACAACTATGACAGATATCAAAGTTAAACTTACGGTAGCTTATGGTGCATCAATTCTACGTCTTCTGCTATTTTTTTTTTTTAATTCGTAAAATTTTTTGGCAGATAATGACGTTTTGGTGACGTCATGCCATGTCATTTTCGGTGAAAAAACGTTAAATGTTTGACAAATCGTAGAAAATAGCGTGTTACTGCAAATTGCAAATAAAAGGCGTCAAAAGAAGGAAAATAACATTGTCTTTGACATGGCCATCTCAGATTTGTAAAATTTTGGGTTTTTGACCCCAAAAAATGCAAAAAACTTATTTTTGGGGAAGAATTTCCACAAAAGTTTTTTGTTTGAAGATTTAAAAAAAAAAACAGAAGATATATTAGAGAACCGAGTATGAACGATATTCAAACCAAATTTCAAAGCAATTTATTTATTTTTGACTGACTTATGGCTATCTAAGAACAAGTAACTCATGACGTCATTTTGTTAAATTGCGTGTTTTGGCTTTCACTGACCAGATACAGACAAATAAATGCCACCACTGTATTTCGAAGACAAAACTAGTCTAGAAAAATGCAATGTTTTTTTAGATTAATCAATTTCAAATTTTGACCTTATTGTGACCTGACCTTGACCTGAAGACGATTATATGGTGTCAGGCTGTGAAAATGGCTGCTTCTATCGAATTATACGTGTAAAATAACCCATACAACATGTGTCGCATGGCTTTCGTAGACCTGTGACCTTGTGTGACCTGACCTTGACCTTGACCTTTGCTTACAATTTCATTTTTACTTATGCGGGAAATGCATTATACACTCTGGAGCACTTTGTGAGATAATAGTTGCAATATAAGGCTTTGGATGGAAAGTATAGCCCAAAAACTCAAATACTTACATTTTACATTTGACCTGACCGTGACCTGACATGTGACCTTATTTTAAGAATTTCGAGTATGCATTCGATTCTTCTCTTTGGGAGCTTGCGATCGCCGCATTGTGCGTCTCGCTGCGGTTATTGGTTCGGAAGATACGAGGGGGGGGGGTAAAATTTACCCCCCCCAGCGCCGCGCGTTCGGCTGGAGACCCCAGCGCCGCGCGGGTTAAAAAAGTATTTCTTATGATATTTATGCCCACATGTTGTGCGTTACACATGATGTAAAAAGCTTAGATGCGCTGTTTCTATTTTACACTACTTTATTCTGGATATGGCGTCATATCCTAGAATCTGGCACATTCTAAGAAAGAAAATAAGAGGTTGGTGAAACATAAATTACGAAGTTTCGTAGAATCTGTTCTTCTTAGATTTTCTAAGATTTAATCCTGGCACGTAAATCGTAAGTTTGATACAACTGGCCTAGGTCACAAAAGGTCGCTATTGGCAAGAGGTCTACGAAAGTCATGCGACACAAGTTTTATGGGTTATTTTACACGTTGAATTCGATAGTAGCAGCCATTTTTACAACCTGACCCCATATAGTAGCCCTGAGGTGAAGTTCAGGTCAATGTCAGGTCAGATAAGGTCAAAAAAAATAATTGATAATGTAAAAAAAGGCATGTTTCTAGATCATATTGGTTTCAGAAATACGTTCGTGACATTTATTTGTCTTTATTTAATAATTAAAAGCCAACAAACGCAACTTCAAAAATCACGTCATGAGTTACTTATACTTAGGGAGACATAAGTCAGTTAAAAATAGATATATTACTTTTAAATTTGTTTTGGGGATTGTCAATATACTAGTTTCTCCAATATGTATTCCGTTTTTAATATCTATGAAAAAATATGTTGTGGATTTTTTTCCCGAAAAATCAGTTGTTTTGGATATTTGGGGTAAAAAAATCACAATTTCGTAAATACGAGATAGCCACGTTGAAGAAAATGTCATTATTTTCTTACGTTTTTTGCCATTTTCTTAAAAACTCGATTTTCTACGATTTTGCAAACATTTATAGTTTTTCAACAAAAAATGGCATGACATGACGTTACAAAATAAACGTCTTCCAAAGTAATTCACCAATTTCAATGATTTTTTCTCTCTCGATCGGACGTAAAATTGACACAGCATAAGGTACTGAAAGTTTGATGTCGATATCTATCACATTATTCAAGTTATTGATCAAATCCGTGAGGCAGCAGATATTGTTGCCCCCAGCGGGGGCTAGTTTACCTTTGCCCTGGTGAGCGAGTCATTTTGACCCTAGCCCCTGAGGTTTTTCGGGAATAGCAGGAAAACGGCGGCGCACAGCGCCACCAAATTTGGCGCAGCTGTTTGGGCATCAATTACCCACATTGTGAGAACGTTTGAGGTCAGGTCATTTCAGGTCAAGTCACCAGGTCACGTCCTTACCTTCCTTCACCTCACCTTCCTTACCTTCAAAAATGTTTGTGGTCGTGCCAAAGCCACAGTGTTTGTCCGATAGATTTGAAACTTATAAGTTCCCGTATACGGGATTTGATAAGGTCATAAGTACCTACAATTCGTTTTTCAGATTTGTTTATATCGGTGACCTAAGGTTAGGTCAATTTCGTTGAACTTCCTATTATAAATCAATAGGAAAATCGTTGAATTCTTCCTATTCAGATAATATAAATGAGATCAGAGGCATCCTGCATAAAACTTACGATACGTCGCCGGAGTAAATCTTATAAAATCAAAGAAAGAGCTGATTCTACGAAACTTCGTAATTTGTGTTTCACCAACCTCCTATTTCCTTGCTTCGAATGTGCCGGTTTCTAAGATATGGCGTCATATCCCGAATAAAGTAGTGTCAAATAGCTACAGCGCATCCGAGATATGCGCTTCTTATTTCTATTCTATATCTCAGGAACGGCTGAGCCGATTGTGTTCAAATTTGGTGTGTGGTTAGGGGCCTCTCATCCGCCAGTTTCCCACAAGTCAGAGGTGGGGTGCCTCTGCACGTGCGCACGTACACACCCCTATTCTATATCTCAGGAACGGCTGAGCCGAGTGTGTTCAAATTTGGTGTGTGGTTAGGGGCCTCTCATCCGCCAGTTTCCCACAAGTCAGGGGTGGGGTGCCTCTGCACGTGCGCACGTGCACACCCCTATTCTGTATCTCAGGAACGGCTGAGCCGATTGTGTTCAAATTTGGTGCATGGTTAGGGACCTCTCAGCCGCCGCCTTTCCACAAATCAGGGGTGGGGTTGCTTTGCACGTGCGCACGTGCACACCCCTATTATATATCTCTGGAACGGCTGAGCTGATTGTATTCAAATTTGGTGTGTAGTTAGGGACCTCTCAGCCCCCACTTTCCCACGAGTCAAAGGTCGGTGCCTCTGCACGTGCGCACGTGCGCACCTTTTTTGTATCTCAGAAACTACTTGCCCGATCGAGTTGAAATTCCCTATACATTTCCTTCGCGCTCGCTCGTTCATCGCCAACTACGGCGCCTTACTGGTAAAATAAAGATAGCGACGTGCAACTGGCACCACTGTGTTTGTATCGTCGAGTTAAGTCGCCCCCATATACAACATGACCTACCTGTGTCAAACCTGGTGACCTGGTGACATTGACTTGAGGTCCAATTTTGAAGTTGACCTAACCTGGTCACCATCAATATGTGTCGAAGCGACTTGATGCAAACCCGATGGTGTTAAAATGTGTGTTCTATGTTCAATCTATACAAGTTATTCACGAAATACTGTTTGAAAGAAAATGTAATTGTGTCCTTTGGTGACCTCTGGAGCTATTAGCTACTATTCTAGCTAGCTAGCTAGCTAGCTATTATTCACTTGATCTAAAATTTCAGGACACCAACGGAGATGGCATTTTGCAAGAGCTTACGATTGTTTTTCTTCTTCTCTCGTTTGTTCCTAGCTATCATAGTTCCCGATATATTTTTGGGGTTTCTGGAGCAGTCCTATACTTAGCAAATGTGTCCTTTGATGACCTCTGGTGAATTCAATATTGACCTGACCTGAATACAAAAAATGCCCGATGTAACTTCGAATTTCCTTGTCGAGAGCTTTCGAACGCCTTTTCCGTGTCTTTCTAGCCCTTTTAGTTTTCGATGTATTTTGTCGATCTAGAAGTTGTATTATCATTTATAAATGTTCCGACTTCAGTACCAGCTTACATGTGCAATGTCACTCAGACCGAACCGTCCCCTAGTAACGGTCGGTCACACAGACCTAACCGTCCCCTAGTAACGGTCGGTCACACAGACCTAACCGTCCCCTAGTAACGGTCGGTCACACAGACCTAACCGTCCCCTAGTAACGGTCGGTCACACAGACCTAACCGTCCCCTAGTAACGGTCGGTCACACAGACCGAACCGTCCCCTAGTAACGGTCGGTCACACAGACCTAACCGTCCCCTAGTAACGGTTGGTCACACAGACCGAGCCGTCCCCTAGTAACGGTCGGCCACACAGACCTAACCGTCCCCTAGTAACGGTCGGTCACACAGACCTAACCGTCCCCTAGTAACGGTCGGTCACACAGACCTAACCGTCCCCTAGTAACGGTCAGTCACACAGACCTAACCGTGCCCTAGTAACGGTCGGTCACACAGACCTAACCGTCCCCTAGTAACGGTCGGTCACACAGACCTAACCGTCCCCTAGTAACGGTCGGTCACACAGACCGAACCGTCCCCTAGTAACGGTCGGTCACACAGACCTAACCGTCCCCTAGTAACGGTCGGTCACACAGACCTAACCGTCCCCTAGTAACGGTCGGTCACACAGACCTAACCGTCCCCTAGTAACGGTCGGTCACACAGACCGAACCGTCCCCTAGTAACGGTCGGTCACACAGACCTAACCGTCCCCTAGTAACGGTCGGTCACACAGACCTAACCGTCCCCTAGTAACGGTCAGTCACGCAGACCTAACCGTCCCCTAGTAACGGTCGGTTTCTAATCGTATGCATTACACACTTCAGACACGCACGGTAGGGTACATAACAATGAACTAAATAAGACGTAGACGTAGTGCACTGGGAATGATTACATTGCAATAAATGATAGACAGACATCATCCTAACTAACAGGAACAAACATAAGACGTTGAAAATCTGATTCCAATTTTCAGACTACATGATTTCAATACTCAGGTTTTCGAATTAGTGGGATTTTGACCCCCCCCCCCCCCACCAGGGCGAAGTTGGCTCGGAGACCCACCGGGGCGCGGGTTAACCCTATAAGTGGCAAGGGGGGCAGATTCTGCCCACCCCTCAGGTTTTTCACAGATATCTCCGGAGCGGCTAGGAGCAGACCCATACAATTTTATAAATTTTTCTAGAATTTATTTCCACATATGAAGTCAAAATTTTGGGTGCCTAACCCTAACAGAGGCGGTTCCAGGGCCCGGAGTTTTTTTCGGCGACATTTGGCTATAATACAGATATACGATCTTCACGGCTTCTTCATAACTGCCTGCAGTATAAAGGTGTTACATAGGTTTACGGTGATTGAAGCAAGTGCAAATTAGTTGATGTTAGTGAACTAAAATAAATATTGCACGGCAGTGGCGGTTTCAGGGACTTGAAAAGGGGAGGTTTAGAAGAAGTTATTTTGTTAACATTTTGCCTCCATTTTTTGCTAACCTGGCACCGCCTATGGATAAAATATGTTGTACAACTGTTGTGTCTGATGTCACAATAACGCACCATTTTTTTTTTTAAATCAACAAAAGACGGTTTTATAACGCCTTTATTTCACCCCCGTAACTATTGAGCTGCAAACGCCTATGATTTTTTTTAATTTTCAAAAGTCACCGTCATATATAAATTTCTAATTTAATATCAATCGGTCCCCATTAGTTGCATGCATATAGGTTGACACACATGGCAGCTGTGGTGGATCAAAGATACTTCTAATTTTGTTAGTTTTTGCCCCCCTGATGCCCCCTATCAAAGATTTAGGAAATGTATTTATTTAAAAACGTAGATCATGTTGAGGGAAATCGAACAACGTTTGATTTTTGAAAATCGGACGAGTGGATCTCGAGATCTCCGAGGGGGGGGGGGAATCCACCCCCTGCCACTAATAGGAGTAGCCAGGAGCCTACCCTACCACTACTAGGGTTAAAGTCGTGCGAATCTGGGGGGGGGACTCTGGCCGGAGCGAGCGAGCGGGGGAGGGGGTTGTTCTCCCGGTGGCAACGCCTCTGCTTCCTGGCTAGTATAGTTCCTGAGATAGTTGGGGGGCATTGAGACACTCTAAAGGCTTTATAATTTTACATGTGATGACCTCTAGTGATCTCAAGTTCGACCTAAGCCAAAAATGTCCGAAGTAGCTTAAATTTGTCTTGTTTCGAGCTTTCGAACGATTTTGGTTCCGACTTCCTAGCCCTTTCAGATATCATGTTAGGTGGGGGGGGGGGGGGGAGGAGGGGAGGTGGTCATTCTACCCTCCCCCCAATCAGAACGAGGCTGTTTCAGAACACACCAGGGCGCGGGTGAAATTGAGATGCCAGTCGTGTATATAGAGATTAACAGTCCAATTTTTGCTGTGCTTACTTTTGTGAAACTGTTTGTTGCAACGAAAATTGCAAGTTGTTTGATGCCGTTTTATAGTATATTGGTTTCTAGATTTTCCGAAAGCCAGTGAACCCTCCTTTCTCGGACATGTTATTAGCACATGCATATAAATGTCGCTCTCGGGCGGGTCAGGTATGAACCCAGCCCATATGATCAATATAGCCGAGTGTCGGAGGTAGGACAGCGTTCGGTCGGCCTGCAGTCACTGGCAGCGGGGCAGTCGGACACGGCGTCAGTCTCTGTTGGCTGCTCCGTGCGTCCGTCCGCCGTCGGTGCCGGGCCCACTCGCCCTCCCCGGGATGGAGGCCGCTCTCGTCCGCAGCTGTATTCCTCCCACGCCGAACATGTTTTGTCGGGTTGGCTCGCTGAAGAAGCTGCTGCCGCCGCCGCCGCCGCTGCTGCTGCTGCTTCTGCTGCTGCCTCTGCTGACGCTGTCCAGCGCGGCGGTACACGAATACAGGTATGTGCCACGTGTCGTGGAGCATGCCCGAACGCCGCTGAAGACATACAGAGATTTATCGCTGGTCCAGTGCGCCGGCCAGTGCCGCCTTGCCGCCGGCTGCGTCAAGTTTCGCCGCGACCCCAGCACGGGCCTGTGCCATCTGTGGCCGCTCCACTCTGCCGACAACCCGCTGACCGCCGACAAGGAGCCGCTCCACCAGCCGGTCGTACCGGACGGCTTCGTCACCAGCAACGACCCCACCATCGCCTACAAGATGCGGGTCTTCGTGCTGCAGGGCAACAAAGACACCATCATCGCCAGCTGTCAGGCGTACGACCCAGAGTCCTTCCCCGCCGTACCACGCACCATGGAGCAATACTCGTACTTACAGTCGGTGATCAAAACCAACTACCTGGCTGTTGGTATCTGGGATGGCGAGACGGAGGGTGTCTACCAGGATATGACGATCGGCGAAGTGATTGACATACCATCAGGCAGGGTAGAGTGGGCCAAAGACACATCCGACTGTATGATCCTCAACATTCAGGCCTTCCACAGCTTGCCCTGCAACTACCAGTTTAAGGGTCACATCTGCGAATATCATCTGTAAAGAAATGAGGGTTGCCATCGGCTCTGACGCGCGAATAAAGAATACACGCGTATTGTGTCATTTCAAGAGTTAAGTATTGTGGTGAGATAGATAACTTAGGCTTGAAGTCTATAATGTAATGGCTGAGTGATTACGGTGGCTTATATTTATATCGATGGATGGAAAAGGTAATAAAGTCTATATTAGTAGGTATACCTTAGTTGGGTGAAGAAAAACTACCTGAGGATGAAATTTGGGCATACTTCCATACAACCAGATTTTTGTGATACGGAGATCTGAGACTGCAAACCGATGACGTGCAAGTCTATCGTGCCCGCTAGTCATTGAGCTAAAGAAGATATTCGTTACATGCGTGTTTCTTTTGCTTTGCTTTGTTTCGATACACTTGAATTTATACCATCATTATTCGAAAACGTTTAAACGACGAAGTACACTTGTATATACATAGTATACATATATGCTTTATCTCTAGTATGTTGCAAGCAACCCAACAAAATGAAATGATGTCAACGCAACTCATGCAACTTGCGTATTTTGTATTGAATTGCTTCGCATGAAACCATTTTTATTTTTGCTCTCCAAAACAAAGTAATATGAAATTTCCTTGTAAAGAAAAATAAAAGCATGCCACTCCAAAGGCCCTTTCGATTGATTTAAAAAGCGAAAATGTGATTTTTGTTACTAACGCATTGTTAACTTTGCACGCCAATGCAGAACTGCGCCGTCATTGTTGGCTTTTTAGGGGACAGAGACTCAACTCAGCTTTCACCACCCCTCCGGTTTTTGTTTTTGTTTGTTAATATTTCCTGATTTTACCGGTTAATGTGCATATTTTTTGGAGTACCTGCCTAAAAATGAACGGCGCATCGTCTAAAGAAAAGCAAAATCGGCGAGAAACTTTTTGAGTTAAAGGCCATCAAAGTAAAAATAGTTTCAAATGCTTCCAAGATGCTCGCAACGCAATGAAATGTTGATATGTAAATTACCTGAGGTCAAATGCAACAGTCATTCTTTTTTTATCATTCGACTTTCCAACAAAGCATTTAAGCCCATTTTGGGGACATATGCATGCTATCACTGCGTTCCATAACAATGTCAAGCCAAGGAGCGCATAACAAGCAAATGTATCATATTTGGCATTCTCCGGTGAACCTCCCTACCATACAAATTGCGTTATTGCGTTATTGTAGCTATTATGGGAACCGAGACCCCCTCCCACTTCCACTGCATGTAATTATCAGAGGCCCTACAGGGCAGTGTTAAAATGACGTGGTCAGTTGTGACCATTCTTACCCTCAAGGTAACCCTACTGCTTCTCTGATGCTCGAGTAGATGTGCATACTTCTCTCGGTATATTCCTGCATGCTATATTACTTATATTCAGTTTACAACTCAATGGAATACGAACGCCTCAAAGACAGTGGAAACGAGATGATGCGTTCGTACTTTATTGACACCGAGCTAAGGCCACAAGAGGTAACTTGATGTGACTTGACGAGCACATGCGACGTGGATTGTCAACCAGCCATGAAGAGCAGTTCAGACCCGGTTCGACCGCCACCGGGTGGCCGAGATGCAGCATGGTATGATTCGCAATTTCACTTGGAATTTAATATTGTGTTGCGCAAAAGATCGGTTTGCGATCCTGTTCGCATAAGGACGGTGGTATAATTATCTGTATCTAGAAACACGTTACTAGATGGGTGCCTTCAGGGCACAGGCGGCATACTTCGCTTGGATTTTTACTCTACCGTGCCTAAAAAAGTTATTAAAAAAAAAATATAAATGCAAAAAGTAAGCATCTCTGCTAGGTATAAAGTAAAGTATCCAGAAGATGTTGATGTCCACTGTTCATTCTTAGCAACAAAGCACAGGGCGTTCACCTGTGTGTGCGTGTGCTCACCTGTATGTGCGTGTGTTCACCTGTATGTGCGTGTGTTCACCTGTGTGTGCGTGTGTTCACCTGTATGTGCGTGTGTTCACCTGTGTGTGCGTGTGTTCACCTGTGTGTGCGTGTGTTCACCTGTGTGTGCGTGTGTTCACCTGTATGTGCGTGTGTTCACCTGTATGTGCGTGTGTTCACCTGTGTGTGCGTGTGTTCACCTGTATGTGCGTGTGTTCACCTGTGTGTGCGTGTGTTCACCTGTGTGTGCGTGTGTTCACCTGTGTGTGCGTGTGTCCACCTGTATGTGCGTGTGTTCACCTGTATGTGCGTGTGTTCACCTGTATGTGCGTGTGTTCACCTGTATGTGCGTGTGTTCACCTGTATGTGCGTGTGTTCACCTGTGTGTGCGTGTGTTCACCTGTATGTGCGTGTGTTCACCTGTATGTGCGTGTGTTCACCTGTATGTGCGTGTGTTCACCTCTGTGTGCGTGTGTTCACCTGTATGTGCGTGTGTGTGCGTGTGTTCACCTGTGTGTGCGTGTGTTCACCTGTGTGTGCGTGTGTCCACCTGTATGTGCGTGTGTTCACCTGTGTGTGCGTGTGTTCACCTGTATGTGCGTGTGTTCACCTGTGTGTGCGTGTGTTCACCTGTATGTGCGTGTGTTCACCTGTGTGTGCGTGTGTTCACCTGTGTGTGCGTGTGTTCACCTGTGTGTGCGTGTGTTCACCTGTGTGTGCGTGTGTTCACCTGTGTGTGCGTGTGTTCACCTGTATGTGCGTGTGTCCGCAGGAGTGTAGGTAGGCTGCGTGTTGCTGCGACGCCTGGACCGTGTTCTTTTGCGTGAGCATTCTCGAGAACTGTGTATGGAGCCTCAAGCTATGGAACTGCTGCTGACGTCATAATGACGTCGGCATGTCGGCGTATTATGTTACGCACCGCTCAGCCTGTCAGGTGGGCACAGTTCAACGCCCTGGAGCATGATGACACGCCTTCCCCCCAAAGCTTCTCATTCCCCCCCCCCCCCCCCCCCTGTCGCTGATACGTCGTAGACGGACCGTCCTCACAATCCTATGTCGAGAGGAACACCGCCCTGGTCACCGTACTTTTCAGCCTGCCGCCGCACCTGTTGGCGATGACCTTGACCTCGAGCCTGCAGCTGTGGTCACGGTCAGGCTAGCTGACTGGGGTTGGCCTGTGCCGCGCCCAGCAACAGCTACAAGGCTGGCGATAGCTTGCTCTGCGTACGTTGTGCTTCGCCTTAATGTGAATGTTAACTCAGCTGCAAATAATACAATTGCGGAATCAAAATACAAAATGCTCAAAAGTTTAGTTCGAACAGGACTGCTGAGTGTGTAGTGGCAGTGCTTGTCTCATGCGCCTTAGAGTCGACATTGAAATCACTTTTTCGCCAGTAAAAAACTTCGCCAGAAATGTGTTACCCAGCGGGAACTCATCAGTGTCTCTGTCATCGGCTGGTTTTCTGTATTTCTACTGTGATATGATTGTACCAATACACTATTCTTCTTTTTCTGCAAATTTTGCTGCATGTTCTGCTATTGTACCTATTGTGTGTGATTGAATAAAGCAGCTTCAGAAAGGACAAACGACTATTTTTACCATTTTTACACAAGTGTAATGGGCAAAATTCGCTTAAAAAAAGGAATCAAGGGAACCTGTTGGCGACACGATTTCATTCTGATATTTTATATTGTTTAGCCCTATTTGTAACAGGCTCCTAGCTACCCCTATTTGTAACATGGGGAGATCTCGAGATCTACCCGTCCGATTTTCACAAATGAAACGGCGTTTGGTTCCCCTCAATACGATATACATTAACAAAAAACACGCATTTTTATAGGGGGGCAACAGGGGGCAAAAACTACAAATTTTAGAGGTATTTGTGATCCAACACAGCTGTTATGCTTATCAACTGATTTTAACACATCCAATAAGGATCGATAGAGAATGAATTGGAAATTAATATGTGGCGATGACTTTTTAAAATTCAAAAATCATAGGCGTGTGCAGGTCACTAAATATGGGGATGAAGTAAATGCGTAATAAAACCATTTTCTGATGTTTTTATATAAATGAAATGGTGTGTTTTTGCGACATTAGACAAAACAGGTATTAAACATATTATTTGCCATAGACGGTACCAGGGCAGTGAAAAAGAGAGGTCAAATAGGGAAAAATAGTAACCGCAGGCAAATTGATACCCAGCACTATAAATAAGTTACTGATCGTAGATAGTTCCTTTTTGCATGTTGTACTTCATTATAGGCGTATCCAGGATCCAAACTGGGGAGGCGCAATACCTTTTGATTGGTATAGTATCCGCTATTATGATAGAAACTAGTCAACAGTGACTATTCCACCTACAACTTGAATTCACATTGCTTACCCCCATTTTTACCCTACATGGACTCGCCTATTATCTTATAATCCTTCGTAGAGTACCCTGTGGTGCATGTTTAATCCCAAATATGCAGTATGTTATGTCATTGTAGGCCCATGCACCTTAGTTTCCTTGCAATAATATGACTCCCTTTCTTGCATTCCTGAGCGCGCCTCTGAAAAAGGCTTAATTTCCTCCCCTGGCCTCATATGTGCATATATCATCATAAACTAACCGTCTATTGCGCTGTAATCGCTAGCATATCTCCATCACCATGCCAGTCACCCCCTTTACATGTGCCTGAACACGCCCCTGCAACTCTATATGTAATTAATTATGCAAATAATGGAAGGAGAAGCTATTTTTTACATCTTGATAGTTACAACTTCTCCTTACATCGCTCTATTGGCTTCCCCCCAAGCATTGCATACTTCCTGGAAACCACCCCCTCCCTTTACAAGCCCCTGAAATCGCCTCTGCCATGCAATTTTTGTGATAGTTCATTAACATCAACAAAATTTGCATTTGTTGCAATCACCGTAAACAGATGTAACTCCTTCATACTTGAGGCAGTTAGGAAGAAACCGTGAAGATCGCATTTCCGTATTATTGCCAAATGTCGCCGCAGAATCCTCCCAAAAACGTGCCCTGGAACCGCCTCTGTTCAGGTTAAGAACGCAACATTTTGACTCCCTGTGCGGAATTCAATTCTAGGAAAAGTCCTAAAATTGCATGGGTCTGATCTAGCCGTTCGGGAGATATCTGTGAAAAACATGAAGGGGGAGGGGGAATCCGCCCCCCTCCTGTTTCAAATAGGGTTAACAATCTTTGTCCAGAGATTGTAATAATTTTATCCCTGAAGTGCTACGTCCCATTGTCCACGTCATAGATAACATGAACTACAGTTAACATATAACATGAACTACATATATAACATGAAATACACATATAACATGAACTACAGTTAACATATCACATATAACATAAACTATATATATATAACATGAACTACAGTTAACATATAACATATAACATAAACTACATATATAACATGACCTATAGTTAACATATAACATGAACTACAGTTAACACTTAACATATAACATGAACTACATGTATAACATGAACTACAGTTAGCATATAACATGAACTACAGTTAACACTTAACATATAACATGAACTACATATATAACATGAACTACAGTTAACATATAACATGAACTACATATATAACATGAACTACAGAATACAGATAACATGAACTACAGTTAACATATAACATGAACTACAGTTAACATATAACATGAACTACAGTTAATATTTAACATGAACTACAGTTAACATATAACATGAACTACAGTTAACATATAACATGAACTACAGATAACATATAACATGAACTACAGTTAACATATAACATGAACTACAGTTAACATATAACATGAACTACATATATAACATGAACTACAGTTAACACATAACATGAAATACAGTAACATATAACATGAAATACATATATAACATGAACTACATATATAACATGAACTACAGTTAACATATAACATGAACTACATATATAACATGAACTACATATATAGCATGAACTACAGTTAGCATATAACATGAACTACAGTTAACATATAACATGAACTACATATATATCATGAACTACAGAATACAGATAACATGAACTACAGTTAACATATAATATAAACTACACATATAACATGAACTACAGTTAATATATAACATGAACTACATATATAACATGAACTACATAATACAGATAACATGAACTACAGTTAACATATAACATGAACTACACATATAACATGAACTACAGAATACAGATAACATGAACTACAATTAACATATAGCATGAACTACAGTTAACATATAACATGAACTACAGTTAACATATAACATGAACTACAGTTAATATATAACATGAACTACAGTTAACATATAACATGAACTACAGTTAACATATAACATGAACTACAGTTAACATATAACATGAACTACAGTTAACATATAACATGAACTACAGTTAACATATAACATTAACTACAGTTAACATATAACATGAACTACATATATAACATGAATTACAGTTAACATATAGCATGAACTAGTCAACATATAACATGAACTACATATATAACATGAACTACAGTTAACACATAACATGAACTACAGTAACATATAACATGAACTACATATATAACATGAACTACATATATAACATGAACTACAGTTAACATATAACATGAACTACATATATAACATGAACTACATATATAACATGAACTACAGTTAGCATATAACATGAACTACAGTTAACATATAACATGAACTGCATATACAACATGAACTACATAATACAGATAACATGAACTACAGTTAACATATAACATGAACTACACATATAACATGAACTACAGTAACATATAACATGAACTACACATATAACATGAACTACAGAATACAGATAACATGAACTACAATTAACATATAGCATGAACTACAGTTAACATATAACATGAACTACACATATAACATGAACTACACATATAACATGAACTACAGTTAACATATAACATGAACTACACATATAACATGAACTACAGAATACAGATAACATGAACTACAATTAACATATAGCATGAACTACAGTTAACATATAACATGAACTACACATATAACATGAACTACACATATAACATGAACTACACATATAACATGAACTACACATATAACATGAACTACAGTTAACATATAACATGAACTACATATATAACATGAGCTACATAATACATATAACTTGAACTGCAGTTAACATATAACATGAACTACATATATAACATGAACTACAGAATACAGATAACATGAACTACAGATAACATGAACTACAGTCTGGTAGTTCATGTTATCTTTGTCCACGTGCATCATACTGTTGCAAACGCCAGTCTTCTCTGGGTTCTTCAGGTCTTATATAATAGGCAAAAAGATTACTCCCATCTCGTTGCCAAGTCAATCTCTGGGAGCCGCTCGCTTGCTTGTCCACAACCCGGTTGCTAGGCAACCCTCCATCGAATCATATTGGGAACCGAGAGACGCCGAGAACAACCGCGAACGTTCGTAACACTGCCCTCCTCCTAGCTTTCATCTGTCCCCGAGAAAGCCTACACTACAGGCCGACTAAACTAAGCAAACGGAATTAAACAACAGTTATGAAATTAACAATACATCACGCACACGCGGCAACACTTCTAACCGATCCACTTCACCTCACGCGTCGTAACGGGACGGTGGCCGTCTCTGTCGGGCTACGCGCCGGGTCTCGAATCGTGTTGTGTTGTCTTTTCTTCTTCTCCAGGACGATCGGTGCCGACCACGGGCTATTGGAGGCCTTAATGATGCCTTCCTCCGTCATCTCCTGCACACATTTCGCTGCGTCCGCCTGCTTCGCGAGGGGAATGCGTCGCGGAATAATTTGTATCGGGCGGACGTCGCCGGTGTCGATCCTGTACTTTACGCGGTCTGTCCTGCTAAGGTCACCTGATCCGGTGGAGAACGCATACTGATATTGCAAAAGAAGCCGGCGAACCGCTTCTGCTTCTTCTGGTACGAGGAACTCAGTGCTGCTGTCATGGATATTCCTGATGTGGTCGGGCATCCGCTTCTGGTTGGATGTCTTCTGGTCGGTCAAGAGGGGGATGTTCCTTACCCTTTCCGCCTCCACTGGTTCACACTGAGCCACCTTCATCCCTTTCCTCAGCTTCGGGGGGAAGTCCGAGTGGTTCATCAGCCGTAGTGGAATGCAGCCTCCGCCGGTGTCCTCCACCAGTGCGTCCTCCACTGTGATCTGGTTTTCTTCTTTGCGTGATCCGATCAGCCCCGAGGTCACTTGTTGGTCGGGGTAATCCACGGTCCCGCTTGCCCAAGCTTCGATCCGCTCCGGCAGCTGGATGGTGTCGTTCAGGTATATCCGGTAGCACTTCTTCTACGGGCCTCGCTCGAACTTCTCAACCAGCGTCATGAGTGTGTCGTCGATGGACAGGAAGCGTGTCTTGCAGCCGATTACCACCTCGCCCAGTCCATGCCAAGTATTCCATCCTCCTGGACGCTGGCTACTAAGGCCGTAAACGGCCAGTCGTATTGGTCTGTCTACAGCAGCAGGTCCGTCTGTCCCTTCAGCGACAGTTCATCACCAATAGCTGCCCGCACGCGCCACTTGGTAGGCGCCAGCTTCTCCTTGGACTTCTCCGACAGCAGGAAGAACACCTGCGGGCTGACCACCGTGACCGCCGCTCCTCTGTCAATCAGCATGTTGACTGGAACTCCGTCGATTGTTTCACTCAAGAAGAGGCCGCCATCGATGCCGTTGATCGTGTTGAATACCACCTGATTCTCACGGGCTTTGCTATTCAGCACAGATCCCCCCCCCCCCCCGAACCCGGCACGCTTCAGTTTTCCTGGTTATCTCCACGCGCCAGTGCAGTCCCTCGGTTGTTGTCAAGCTGACGCTTCCGGCAGTCGCGCTGCGTGTGACCTTTCTTCTTACAGCACCAGCAGTCACCAGGGAACGGAGCTTGGCGGTCAGGCGCCTGCGTGTCAGGTTTTCGTCCCGGTTGTTTCATCAGCTGCGAGACTTGAAGCGCTATCTTCTTCATCTCCTCCTCGTCGATCGCCGATCGTGATGAAGAAGTCGGCCGCGTCTGAAGCTCCTCTTGGCTAGCGCTGACCTCTCTAATCGGAACTGCGTGCTCATACTTGCTGCAGTCTCTGATAGCTTCCTCAGTCGTCAGCACCTCCAGTGCGTCCTGCAGCTTGTGCGGCTTCCTCCTGAGCAGCTCCGCCTGCATGTGCTCATCCACGGCCGTGGTTAGATGCTGTAGGGTCAGGGCCTCCTGTACCTCTCCGTTGGCTTCAGGGTACGCCAGCCGGACGCGTCTCTCGATGTTTTCAACGAGCTCCTGAAATGGCTCATTCCTCTTGCGCTTCATTGTGTTCAGGAGGACTCTGCTCTGCTGCTGCTGGTGTTTGGCGCCGAATCGGTTTTATAGGGCAGCCGCGAGCTTCGAGAAGTCAGCTCTGTCGCCGTGTGGCTTATTAACAAGCAGGGTGAGCGCTGGGCGTTCGATGCTGGTGCTCAGGTAGTTCGACTTCTCCGAGTTGCTCCAGCCGTTCGCGCTTGCCATAATTTCAAACTGTGCCAGGTAGGCTTCCCAGGGCGCTTTTCCATCGAATCGTGGAATCTTCTGGTTTTGCCGAGGGGGATTAATGCAAAGTTTTGGGGTAGCATCCTCCGTCAGTGTAGCCGCCGCTGGTACGAATGGCTTGGCAGTAACTGTCAGCTGTTGAGGTGAATCCACTGTCAACGGTCTCTTCAGAGCTTCAAGCATTTCTTTGCACAAGTCTTCAGTCTTCTGGTCCAGTTTTCTGCTCTGGGGCAGCATCCTCCGTCAGTGTAGCCGCCGCTGGCTTGGCAGCCGCTGTCAGCTGTTTAGGTGAATCCTCTGTCAACGGTATCTTCAGAGCTTCAAGCATTTCTTCGCACAAGTCTTCAGTCTTCTGGTCCAGCCAAATGAATTCCTTTTCGGTCCTGTGGTCCAGGCGACTGGATTCTTGGTCCAGCCGACTGATGTCCGCTTTTACTTCAGTCAAGATGGCATTCTGATTTTGGGCTTGCAGATCGAACTTCTGGTTCATCATCTGGTCCAGCATCTGGACTTGCTGGTTCATCTTCTGGTCCAGCGTCTGGACTTGCTGGTCTATCTTCTGATCCAACGTCTGGTTCAGCGTCTGGACTTACTAATTCATGTTCTGGTTCGTCGTCAGAACTTGCTGGTCCAGCTTCTGGTCCAGCTTCTGGTCCATCATCCGCTTTCAACAGGTCTAAATTCTGCTGGCCAACAGGAATTGCGCGATCGGGCGGTGAGATACGGACCTGCGCAACAAGCTCTGCTTAGCGTGGGTCCTGACCTCAGAAATCCATCCATACAAAACATTCGGACCAAATATTTAAAAAAAATGAATGCCACCAGGCGCAGGAGCATATGCGTCTGGTCCTCTTCTCGCATAACAGCTTGTGTTTCGGCACGCACTGTCTCCAGTTGAGGGTACTGGAGGGTGTCAGCGTCGGTTTCCTGCCGCCGGTCGTGGCTCCCCGTCACACTGCTCACCTGCTACAGCTGCTGCAGCAAGCACCGGTTTGAGCTCACCTTCCAACAGGTCTTCCTGCTCAGCTCCCGTTGTCTCCGGCTGAGAGTCCTGGCGCGGCTCAGCGTCTGGTCCAGCCGTTCGTCGCGTCTCGTCGTCGAGCTGGTCCACTGTTACAGCAGCTGCAGCTTGTTCTGGGTTGATCTGACCTTCCGCCTGGTCTCACTGACGCTGCGATCTTGTCCTGACACGACTTGGCTCGGTCATCTTGCTTGCAGTTGAAGACCCCACTTATGACACCAATGTTACAAACGCCATTCTTCTCTGGGTTCTTCAGGTCTTGTATTGCAGGCAAAAACACTACTCTCCAGCTCCTAGCCAAGTCAATGTCTGGGAGACACTCGCTTCCTTGTCCACAACCTGGTTGCTAGGCAACCATCCATCGAATTATATAGGGAACCGAGGGACACCGATAACAACCGCGAACGTTCGTAACAATACACAAAATGAGAGCCATAGTAGCTTCTGGTGAGCAGAGAATGCGCCGTATTTAGCAATGACCGAGTAATCAACATATCACCATAGCTGATTCATCATCGGGGAGATCGAACAAAGCGGTATCACAAACAGGCACGTGCATGGATCAAAGAAACGGATCACAGGTCCGAGAAGATCTCTCCACAAAATCAAATGGCGGAGCAAAGGTCTCAACAGTTTCAGCATCGTGTCCAGTATGTCGGGCACGTAAAACTTTCACTTCTAAATTCTGCCGGACGCCAGGAATTGCTTGATCGGGTGGTGGGGTCAGGGCCTGCGCAACAAGCTATGCTTAGCGCGGGGCCTGATCTCGGGAATCCATCCATTCTAAAACATTCAGACTAAAAAAAAAAACAGGCAGCCAGAATTACGTTAACCTGGGGGGAGGCAGATTATACCCCCAGAGACCTTGATAACCGCTTGATCGATTTCGATGGGACAAATGCACCATTTGACTTGTCATTCAAATTTATTTATTTATAGACCCCTTAAAAAAAAAATCAGGACGGGGGCAAAAAACAAGAAAAGTTTGGATATTAACCCGCGCACTGCAGGGGCTTTGCGCCGAACACGAACTGCAGGGGGGTGATTTCCGCCCCCCCTGAGATCTCGAAAACTACGCTACATAGCGAGAAGCGGAAAACGGTATTTGATAGCTTGATACATGTTCTATCGAAAGTATTCAGTATTGTTTTAGGTCAGGTCAAAATTAAGGTCACCAGAGGTCATCAAAGGTCAAATTTTCCAGTTTTTTCCTGTTTTAGGACATCGCTCCAGAAATTCCCATATATCTCAGAAACTATGCTAGTTAGAAACAAACAGAAAAAACAAACGCCAGCCAGTGCAATTTTTAGTCGGTAAGGTGTCCTCAAATTTGATCTCAGGTCAACATTTGAGGCTCCAGAGGTCAAAAAGAAAAATAAATATTTTGTTTTGCTAAATCGTTTTTCGCTATTAACTTTTTATCTAATAAATATAACGTAAAACTGTTTACGCTATTGTGTTTATCTTGTCAAGGCACTTCGAATGATATACATGTTGACCTTGTTAAATTAACTTAAAAAGTTGACTTCAGGTCAAGGTCAAGTGGTGACCCAAGTAGGGCATGTTGTATATGGAAAGACGTGTCTCGACCAGATAAACACATTGATGTCTGTTTTACTTCTCTATCTTCGTTTTGTCGGGAGTTATTGACAAAAAAAGTGATGGTGACTTCGCATGACCTCAAATGCCCCAATAGGGGTCACTGAATAAAACTTACACTTGGATCATCAAGAATATCCTATAATAACATGATCCAGAAGTAATTGGACTAACATCATGCATATCCTTGAAATAGGAAGCATTTGTATATTTCCCATTGACTTATTATGGGGAGGTTACGAAATTGACCTGACCTTAGGTCACCGATATCAAAATTCCTAGACATCTGAATTGTAAGTACTTATGCCTTCATGACATCCTGTAAGTTTCAAACTGATCGGTGAAAAACTCTGGCTTTGGCACAACCGCAAACATTTTTGGAGTTGGGGTCACTTGACCTGGTCTGGTGACCTGACCTGAGATGACCCGAGGTTATTTTGTTTTCAAAGTGTGTGCAATTGATGTCCTAACAGGTGTGTCAAAACCCGGCGGCGCTGCGCGCCATTGTTTTTTCGCTATCTTTGAAAAACCTGAAGAGGGGGCGGAAATCACCCCCCCCCTGCAGTGTGCGGGTTAATTGAAAGGTCATTGTGGTCATGTGGTTTGACCGATTTTCATGGAACAAACGTTTTTGAGCCTGAACTGTACAAGTCAAAAGACATGTATAAATCAAAAGACAAATTTCGAAATGAAAAATCATAGGCGTATTCGGAGGATATAAAGTGGAGTGATTTTCTGATAGCGAATATGTGCTATCCTTGCTGGTTTGGCGCGATATGAACGTCAGATGTGGGCATTATTTGCAGTAATTTGTTAAATGTCATACATTGTGCGTAGGCGGATCCAGGTAACAACGTGGGGGCACCATCGGTATCACGCTTTTTATCAACTTCCTAATTTGAGAGTAGAGCAAGCGCATGTTTCGATGTCTCTTTTCTACGTCGCATACATCTTCCCACACACTATGTTTGTAAGGTGAATGCCCAGTTCCAAGCAATGGCACACACAGGACAACGTGTGGGGAGGCATACTGCTACACAATAACTAGGTTCATTTGCAGTTATGGCAGTTAGGGTTTTTTAGTGTGACAAAAATGTACTATGTGATTGATTCTAATGTGTACAGATGTTGCATGCAAAAAGCCTGCTAATAACTGCACCAGTACCGCCTCCGATTTGCTGTACCTGAGTGCGCCTCGGTCAAAAATATGTGCAATCCCAGTATTTATGATGCATATTTCTGTGAAAATGTGTCGGACACATTTATTGTACCGCGGAATACGAAGGAAGTATGCACCACTATCGTATTCGCAACCATTCAAGCGTGACGGATTTCCTCCCAAAAACAAAGGTCAGGCACCACCTCTGCTGCGTCGACTTTGTTCAAATTGTGACAAAACAAGTGTATATCAATTCTAGGAAACGTCACTCAGTTTCAAGACACTGGGCACAACGGTTTGGGAGCGGCAAACAAAAACCACGGGGGTGCAGAATCTACCCAGCAGGGAATAAGTAATAACAAAATATCGTTTTGGAATTGGTTTGTACTGTTCATATGTTATTTTCCAATACATATTAATGTTTTTTTAAGTTCATTATTTTAACTTTTTTTCTGACAAAAATGGTTTTTAGTTTCGGTGACGAAATTCCAGAATTTGAAGATGCGAGCTAGGCGTCTGTATGCTAGGCGTACAGGCGTCTGTATGCCTTGCAATTTGCTATTTTCCCAATGTATTTTCAACATTAGGATTTTGTGCAATCTGACAAAATTAAACTGTTTTTCTCACCAAATCCATGTGTAGTGATTTCATTGAATTGACTATGCCTAAAATAGCCCACAAAATTGCTTTAGTTATTCACAAAGGACGTAAAATTAATGTGCGATGAGCTATCTTACAAAGTTTCACGTTGAAAGCGTGATTGGTTTTTGAGTTGTTGTGAGAGTGAATGTTTGTCAGGGAGCAATGTTTGCCCCCTAGGCAATGACGTGTTAACTCTAGGAGAGCTGCGTCATATCGTCATAGACCACCAGATGCACACAGAGTTTGTGCAAGCCGCTGGACACCCGATCATTCGCCGTATTTAGTATTAATCGAGAAAGCCTCGTAAGTGGTAATCCTGACTGACTTCACAGGGAAGCTGATTCGACATCGGCACCCACCAACAAAGAGCCGCCAGAGGTGATCAGCAGTCAGTGCTCTGAGTGCAGGTTCAGTGCTGTGAGCTCCCACTAAACAGAGCTGAACTGCAGTAATTGCCAGAAATGTTAATTATGTACGCAGATGACAAAATGTCCTAAAAGGTTATCATGATAACGTTTCATCATACATATATTACTCGATTGTCTCTTGATGAACGGATTCTTTGGAATAAAATTGACAGCGGTTGAAACGCAATGAACATAAACACATTGTTACAGTTTTCCAATTGAAATGCACTTTACCCTCGCCCTACGGGGGTACTAAAACGACCCCCCTGAGGTTTTTCTTGCATAACTTTTTAGACATGCGGCGCATCTTGCTCAAATTTTTAGTAGTTAAGTATACAACAATTATACGTATGCTGTACAAATTTCATTGAAATTAGTTGATCAATTTGGGAAATAATGATGTTTTGATGACGTCATGTTGGTGGAAAAACGACACATGTTTGAAAAATCGTAGAAAACAGAGTTTAGAAGCAAATTGCAAACGCAATTAACCCGCGAGTTACTGGGGTATATTTCATAACGCGACTTACTGGGGGGGGGGGGGGGGGGGGTGGCTATTTTTTGCCCCCTTCGGATCTCCGGAACTACTGGACCGAATATAAAAATTCAAACAGCATTCGATAGCCCTGGGAAATATATCGAGGGAAACATAATATTGTTGACCTCTGGGTCACCGATGACGTCACAGGTCAGGTCAAGTACAAAGTGTTTGACCGTGTCAAAAGGTCTCGATGGATGGAATTGTCGCGCAAAATTGCGATATTAAACGCATAAGCTGTCGATAAATCGGTATGATTCGTGTGTCTGACATTTCTAAGTACCTTTCTAAGCTGTTTATGACCTTGGGTCAGGTCAAGGTCATCCGAGGTCACGAGGTCAAACTGCATATTACTGTCATTAGGCGTTGTAACACAAGTTTATGGGTTTGTTTTTCGCCTAGAACGCGTAAAATGACCTTAGAGCATTGTTTGTTCCATATAAATAGAAGTAAAAAGCAAAAATGGAAATACGTTTTTTATGCATGGTAATGCTGTGAGTGGTGGTCGATTTTTGTCATTTAAAGGTTATAACTCAGTCATTTTCGAAGATATCGACTTCAAATTTTGTACACATATTCACCGCACACGTTGCGATCACAAGTATTCCGGGTTTTTAATAATTCTGAGTTTTTCTTGAAAATTTTGTAATTTAAAAAAACAAACAAAATGGATTTCTCCAAATTTTGAATTAAAAAAACTCAAAAATCTGAGATAGCAGTTTGATAGCCCGGTCTATTGTCATTAATTTGATTTAAGACAATTGAGTTTATCTCAATCATCGTACCTTTGACAGTGTTTTCCGAAAACCATTATTTTGCAACAAAAACCGAAGAACATGACGTCACGCTGACGTCATTCCCGGTTGACCTATCATAACCTCATATTGTTCCTTTTGACAACATGTGTAGAATTGATGTGAGAAAAGGTACTGAAAGTTTGGGGACGATACCGGTGTTTGTTTAGGAGTTATTACAAAATAACGGGAGGGGGGGGGGGCAAAAAATAGCCCCCCCAGTAACTCGCGGGTTAAGAAAAGATACAAAATGTTTCTTTTTTAAATGGCGATCTACGGATTTTAAAAAAAAAAGTTTTTGACCCCCAAAATGATTAAAAACTGTTTGTTTTTTTAAATCACCCCAATTTTTCTTTTTTACAAAGGTGTTAAAAAACGGAATATATGTGAGAGAACTGAGCATGGACAATGCTCAAACCAAATTTCAAAGAAATATCTCTATTTTTGACTGAGTGATGGCTCCCTAAGTGTAAGAAATTCATGACGTCATTTTTGTTAATAACTTTGTTGGACTTTTTTGACCAGATACGAATAAATAATTACCTTTGCTGTATTTCTGAGACAACACTGGTCTAGGAACATGCCTTTTATTTACTTTATCAATTTCTCATTTTGAGGTTTTCTGGTAGAGCAAAATCACTGTTCTGGACGTGGTCGATCGAGGTCATTCACTTGAGCTGGAAGGTCACCCGTTGATTTGAAACCTAAAATTCGCATACTGTTAAATTCCTCTCATGACAGGCAAACATAACATGACAGGCAACATGTTGGTTCTTACAGCGTTTCTCGATGTTGATTGGTTTGGAAGTTAACAGGCGGGGGGGGGGTCTAACGAGTAAGCGAGTTACTGGGTAGGGCGAAGGTGAAAAAGCTCCCGTAGAGCGAGGGTTAACTTCAATACTATACTAATTGGCGAAATAAAAGTCTAGATATGCAAATGCATTGCATGACCATTTATGAGGTCTTATACCGAGGATTTCACTGTTGCCTATTTTCGGGGTCCCAATCTGTGATGGCCAGAATAAATGAAGACCGCAGTCTATGACAGAATCATTATTGGCTGACCCACAATTCTAGATAACATTCGCACCTTGATTAAACAAACATGCTATTTAAAATTAGACACGGAACTGACATTCTCATCACCATACGACTGACCAGGTCATAACGATAAATTCAACAACTCAACCAGTGACAACTGAACGAGAGACAACTGAACCAGGGACAACTGAAACAGGGACAACTGAACCAGTGACAACTGGACCAGAACAATTGAACCAGTGACAACTGAACCAGGACATCTGAACCAGTGACAACTAAACCAGGGACAACTGAACCAGTGACAACTGAACCAGTGACAACTGAACCAGTGACAACTGAACCAGGACAACTGAACCAGGACAACTGAACCAGTGACAACTGAACCAGTGACAACTGGACCAGGGACAACTGAACCAGTGATAACTGAACCAGGACAACTGAACCAAGGACAACTGAACCAGTGGGTCTTTCACGGCATATCTGGTAATTTAGAGGTAATTCATTGTGGCGAAATAATAATAAGTTAGCATGTGCTAGGAATTCATGGGCACTACACTACGCTCGACTTCGTGAATCCCTGGCCATACGAAACAGCGAGCTGTAACTGGCGGTTAACTACGTTTGCTGCGTGAGCGCAGCGGTGACGAAGGAGCTGGCTGCCGCCAGTGACGTCATTCGGCGGTCCGCCGAGTTCAAGGCTCGGGTCCTTACCTGGTTATAGGGCCCAATAGGGCCTTGATCGCCGTGATTCGAGTTCCAGAGATGACCGGTGCGAGAGAGAGAGGGAGGGAGGGAGGG